>JAOTOL010000648.1:0-102046 GCA_034440575.1 Imbricaverruca yamaguchii | reverse complement strand
ATGTCTTTATAATACAATTGTCGATGATGAACATCGGTGTACTTCGCTGCAGTTTGCCTCATTTTCAGCTAGATACTGACAGGGCATTTATGCTTCACGGATCAGTAAACCAACCCAAGCACCCCTAGAAGGTGCCGTCCACCATATCCCGAACATAGCGTAACACCCTCCTGTCACAGGTTTTTATGAACATTGGCATACAGGGTTATCTCAGGCCCTGAAACGATTTCTGAGCTTTCTAGCTCAATCGGGGCAGCGGTTCACAAATTAATTAATTAATGAAAATTATATATCGTTGGAATCGCAATGAGCTCATCTTTTGATGTCTGAAACTATTTTTTATTTGTGCAAATTTTGACAATATGATCCCGTGACCTCAGATAACGTGACGTGTAGTGACCCCTAGTGCAATGATATTGATATAATTATTTACGTAGAACGAAAGCCTCATCACTTATCTTTCTGATGAAAAATACAAACTATGTATATTAAGCGCCTAATACCAGTTTCTGTGACAAATATCGCATGACCTATGCGAAAAAAATGCCTCCTAAATAGACCTGATGTTCAGTAGGCTATGTTTTCCGGTTCTTTGAAAGAGTGCAACATCGTAGTGTCCTACAAATGTGCTTGGCAAATAATGCTAAGTCTCTTAATTTTACTTCCAACATTAAATTCACATTTCGACCAGGCTGGGATACCATTAAATGTCAGATGTGCAACATTACCTGATGCACACCGGTAAGTACGCAGACCCAGTTGGTACGAAACGGGATAGCGTTATCTGTGAACTTCGATCCCAGTTTACGCTGCCTTGTCGTTTATCCCCGCTGTTTAGGGGATGGGTGTCTAGTTACGCCGCGTAAACCGACCGGGCTGACTCGAGCGGAGCGATAAGATAAGGGATCTCCTCATGAAACCGGAGCGTGGAATCGGAATCGTGTGCTCAGTCGACACCAGGCACGAGGTGAAGAGGTCTGTTTCTTAGCAAAGTGAAACGGTGCTGGCCTATCCTGGTATTTCGCAAGGCCGGAGCAATAGAACGGCGGCGCTGATCTGAACCGTATAGGTGCCATGCATCTCATATAGCTAAAGGTGTGAGGCCACCATGTGAGCAACTGGTTGAACTGGTGAATGACAGTCGAATGCATTACGTTTTCCTGTGCACGAACTGCATTGAAAGGTTGCTTAAGGATCCTAAAAATATCAAAATGCAAGAGGTGTCGCCGGTCCAGTTAGTGGCTCCAGCAGCCAAACTTCCAGTGGAAATGCGTCAAGTCCTGTGTCTGACGAGAACTACGTACCCTCGGATGAAACCGACCATGCAACAAGCTATCTTGATGCCGACGTGACCTTACCCATCCGAGGCGTATCGCCGTTAAGGCTTCTGATATACCGTTAAGGCTTCTGATATATCTTACTTTCCATTGGCTTCTTATACATATATATAATGAATTACCTGCTTGTTGTGTGCATTGATTAATAATCGGTGGTCAGATGTTTAAGTGAAGATACATCAACCTCTATACCTCTTTGGTATAGATTCGTATAGGTATGTGAAGTATGTCAGCTCTGTCAAGTTCGTCTTTGTCAGCTCTCAGGAAGTGAAGGAAGCAGCGTCTTATCTCTGACAGCGATTCTCGAGAGCAGTTCCGTTGAAAGGTACACAGCGGTTCCACAGATTCTCGCCCTCAGACCTCACGTCCATCGCGGTGCACCAACTCTCCAGCGACACGGGACATATCATGAGGGTGAGCAAGAAGTGAAGTGCTATGAGAGAACGCTATCCCTCTGGACCGTACATGTGCAATGGTGCATACGCATGCACTATGCAATTAATAACAAAATCGCTCATTTGCCAACATTTGTGTGTGCGTGCGTGAGCAGGAAAAACATTAGGACTACAGGCGTAATTGGGCGTCTGTGCCTGCGGTTTTTATGCTATTAACCTGTCCCGTGTCGGGGGTCTTCAACCGCCCCCTCTCAGGTTTTTCGCGGATAACGGACGAACGGCGCACGGTAGCGCATCCAAATTTGGCATGCCTTTTTCCACATCAATTTGACATGCTGACTCAAAACTTTTAGGTCAGGTCATCTAGGGTCAACGAGTTAGTGAAGGTCAAGTGAGGTCACCTCCAAAAAAGTTCAACCAGTCGTCACGCTTTGACGGATGCAAATATTTTAATGAAACTTTCAGCGTTTGCTTATCTTTATGGATGCAACAAGACGTACGAGTTAAAATTTTACTTTTTTTCGTTTTTGACTACATATTAGTTTTGCGTATTTGCCACATTGCAGTTCAAACACAGGATTCTGGCTAAAGTAAGCATTTTGTATAAGAGCAAGTTGACTTCCAACAACATTTCTCGGGCTGCTCTACCCACTGGTGAAAGAAAATTAAAGAAAACTTGAAAACTCAAAATTTTGTAATGTAAAAAAATATTTTTTTTTTAGGGGGGTAAAGAAAATTATAGCCCTGGTCGATTTCGTTGTCATTTTCTCATTCTAAATACATTTCGTTTTTTCATATATCCCCAAAATGAACTCCCCAGAGTAAAAAACATAATGCAAGTCGTAAAAAGTCGTGAAAATCTAGCCCCCTGGTGACGTCACTTTTGGGGGAATATATTTTTGGGGGTGAACCCGGACCCTACTCGTCGAGCGCTTTCCCATGACACCTCTTTTGTTTTCGTGCAATGCTTAGTTTGGATTTTAGAAGGTTGGTCTTCAACCGCCCCCCCTCCCCTCCCCCGAGACGGGGTGGGAGGAATTTACAGGAAAGACGGCGCGAGTTAATAAACGAAATAAACTAGTGCGTCACCATGTCATTTCCTATGAATTATGTATATTTTTGGTGGCTGCATAGTATAAACAAAGAGTGACAAGTTCACAGGTCTCAATATGTTTGTAAAATATAGTTCTGCTCAGTGAACTATGCAAGAAATGAGCATGCTTGTGTTTGATTTAATTACGTCGCCAATCTGATGATTTGCAAAAACTGTATCTCCTCGTTGTTTCGTCAGACTATTAACCCAGAATACAGCGTCAACATATGATCTCTCTTGCATTCATGCAGCGAATTTGCGGTCATAGTGTTCATGTCTAACTTTTTGAAGCGGACACAGATTTCGGAAAATGACAACCATTCATCACCTATGCGAAATATCTTTAAACGATGTTTGCTGTTCTCTATATCAGCCATGCTTAGTCAAAATATATCGGCGCCGGATACGAGAAGCAAGCGACTTAGCAACATATGCAAAATGTATGGGTGCCATACTTGGTGTTGTACGCTTCAGAGGCACCGATGTGACAAAGTTTACTGAATAGCCAGCCAATTTAGGCTTCTTTGTTTGCATAGGTCACCCAATATTTGTTACAGAAACTGATATGAGGCCTCTAATATACATGATTTTTATTTTTCCATCAGAAAGACAAATGATGGGACTTTCGTTTTATGTAAAAAATTATATCAATATAGTTGTATTGGGGTCACCACAGGTCACTTTACCTGAGGTCACGGGGTCATATTTTCAAAATGTCCATAAACTAAAAAACTGAACACAAGAATCGAAAGACAAGCTCGTTGCGATTCCAACGATATATAGTTTTATAATTTATATCTACATTATACTAAGATATCCGTTCTCGAAGTTTGACCTTCAGTGCGAACTTAGAGAAACGCCGCAGGCTATAATTCGTGAGCCGCTGCTCCGATTGAGCTGAAACGATCAGCAATCGTTTTAGGGCCTCAGATAACCCTGTATGCCAGCTTTCATCCAAATCTGAGACATGAGGATGTCAATTTTGAAAATTCGTGATCGAGATATGGTGGACGGCACCAGCAACATTGATAATCTTTATGAATATTATAAGATGAATACGTATGGGCGCAATATAGCAGAAGCAGCTGACGTGCCCAAGAATCATGCGAACTACGCGCACATAAGATGAGGTGTGAAGCTGAGTTAGGGGAAAACAAAGAGTAGCTTTGAGTGGCATAATTGTGACATATGCAGACAGGCCTCCTGAAGCCTGTTCTTCCGGATAAAATATAGATTTGTATGCCTGAAGGTCAGCAACCTTTATGCCGAAAGGTTCTGTGTTCTTGCTTCAGAACCACTTACCTCATGAATTAGGCGTACTTTGCTCCAAATAGTGGTATTTTCATAATTATCATTTGCTGGAATGTCATCACAATTATCGTTCGAATGTTGAATAGGAGCAATGCTCACATTTGCAGGAATCCGAAAGTTGACGGGACAATCGCTACTTTAACGAGGTACGGGTTTTCGCCCGTGTGACGTGGGTAGGTAAGGAAGTACCCACCTATCTTCGGCGGTAGCAATGCATGCAACGGTTTTCTGTACAAGAAATGTATCAAGAATCGGGTGCGTGCTGTCCCTCAGCTGCGTCTCTGCTGTTGTTTTATACAAGGCGCTCATGCATGTTTGATGTTATGTTACCATATGTGAGTATTACCAAGACGTGACATTTGATTTATTCGCCACGGGGAATGCAATGTTATTTCTCTATGATGTTGATTAAATTTGCAATGTTTTTCTACTCGAGCGCATAGTTTCTGAATGTAATTATACGTACTCATTACGCTCTAGATTTAATTGACGTTTGATATGAGGGTAAAATGTAGTGTTATTGCTACGAACATGACGTCTATGGAGGTCCGCTTGGTCCTCTGTCTGACCAATGGGCCAGCCCAGAAGAAAAGATCATAAAAATAGTCCCCATCATTTTGAAATAGAGTGTGAACTGCCTCCCCCCCCCATCGACACTGAAATACACCGGGCTGATCTCAACGGCGCTAAAATTTAATGTAGTATGGCTATTTGCGATTATGAAACATCCTTGAGGAAACTTGCTTGGTGAACAAATATGGCGTGATCGAGGTCGTTTCCGCGAGATCATATGGTCCGTCGACAAAATTATATCCAGTTTGCCATTCGAGGCCGTCCGGCTGATAACAAATCAGTCCGACATCCCGCAAATTCCATCCTGGACGCGAATATGCCTGAGGCACTTCATTGATTTTCACACTGATTTTCGTGAGCGAAAATCAGTGTGCTGATCTTCACCACTCCCCTGGCCATGATGCATTGCAGTCCACTTCCGTAAGAAATGGGCAACATGTCGACGCAATTCAATAGCTAAAACAAACTAGTTGACGCTATATATGGACAGAAGAACACAACGAAACCTTTCAGCTAGTATGCCAACCAAGCTAATCCATGAAACATAGCATCACCCAACATACCACAAACACTTAGCATCAAGATTCTACTGGGTTCCAAGGTCATGTCGAGACCTCCCAAAAAAGTTATATTGAATTAAAATTATAAATATGAAACCCGTGTTGAACACGGTGACTGCTTCATGGACTCTAATCAAACCTATGCCGTACCCGTATTGAAACTCCACGCCAATGTCATTCGTCTACCTATATGACACCAATGCTAGACAAGCACCTCCCCAACACGAAGATTGCGATTGTAGCGTGATACCAGCATTCGTACCAACACCAATGTTGCGTTTTGAGGATTAGACGGGCACTCGCACCAACACCAATGTTGCGTCTGGAGGATTATATCACCATCACCACTCGCACCAACACCAGTGTTGCGTCTGCAAGATTAGCCCAGCACTGGTGCCAACATCAATGTTAGGTCTGGAGGATTAGACCAGCACTCGTACCAACACCAATGTTGTGTCTGGAGAATTAGACCAGCACTCCTGCCAATACCAATGTTGCGTCTGCAGGATTGGCTAGCGAAATAGTAACTAGAATAAACATGAGCAAACGTGCCAGTGTTTCAGATAGTACTTTTGGCTGTACCAATGGTGTATTATGGTGTGTGTCTACATATTTGTGCGTTTGTAATTGCATCGAATTAACATGTGATGAAAATGTGCAACGCAGAGTGGTGTCACTCCATGCTAACCTCATGTTGTATGCACCACGGTGTAGAACGGCAGATTTCCTGACGTTATTGAGGTCACTATTGAAAATGGCTTGCTGGCGAAATGCACATGTGCAATTGTTTTACGATTTTAAAATATATCATGAAGTTAGAGATATGCACGTATCTGATCATCAATCCGAGACAATTGGTGCACAGTTGGCGGTGCACAGTGCACTGCCGTTTGTCAGTAATAGGCAATGCGAGATCGGGCTGTAATGTTCTAACGATTCCATGGACCAGGTTTCTGGGAATTGAATTGTGGTGACAAAATATGCGTCTTGGCGAATTTGCCCGAATTTGCATTGCATTGCGAACGAAATGTAGAATAAGGAACGCTGATCTGAGATTCCTACAATTTCAGATCTTAGCTCTCAATGAAGTATGCAAATTTGTCGAAATCAATGCGGCAGATTAGTGAACTGCTCACAGTTTGCCAAAGGACTACCACACATGCAAAAGTCGTCTTGACCCAAGTGAGACAGCAACATAAATGGACCACTATCGCAGAAGAGAGCTAATGGACTCCCCACGCGTCCATAACAGAGACGCAGGCAGACCGACACCTGCGTCTCCGGTAAGCAACGTGTGACAGGTCTGCCAGATGGGCAGCGCCTGATCGGGCAGCTGTGTCGATCATCAGAAGCCTGGTCGACACTGATCGCCAATGATAACCATTGACGGTGGCGGGCGCGCCGTGACACCCACCGACAGGCACATCGTGACACCCACCGACAGGCACGTCGTGACACCCATCGACAGTCGCGTCGTGACACCCACCGACAGTCGCGTCGTGACACCCACCGACAGTCGCGTCGTGACACCCACCGACAGGCACGTCGTGACACCCACCGACAGGCGCGTCGTGACACCCACCGACAGGCACGTCGTGACACCCACCGACAGTCACGTCGTGACACCCACCGACAGTCGCGTCGTGACACCCACCGACAGGCACGTCGTGACACCCACCGACAGGCACGTCGTGACACCCACCGACAGTCGCGTCGTGACACCCACCGACAGGCACGTCGTGACACCCACCGACAGTCACGTCGTGACACCCACCAAGTGTGTGTCACGGTGGGTAGGAGGTGCGACAGAAGTGTGGGCGGTCGCGCTCGGCTGACGACAGTCTGCCGGACCACAGCCGTACTCACGTGTGGCGGCGGCCGCCAGCGCTCGCACGTGCACGCCCTCCTGATGCGCCATGGCTGAGCGGCGACAGCGGCGGTCGTCGGGATCACAGTCCGAGTCGGGATCACGGGCGCGTGGGGCGCCGACTCCGGCCGCCGCCGCCGGTCCGGCTGGCCCGGCAGAGTGCCGCCGTCGGCGCCGACGGGCGCGCGCACGAATCAATTCCGTCGGGCGCCGACGTCACGGCCGGACCTGAAGAGCCCGGGCGGGGGCGGAGCGGGGCGGGGGGTGGGGGGGGGGGGGGGGGGGCGAGCGACCTGGCCAGCCGGCGGCGGATATACAGCTGAACAGTTGGAAGTGCTAGCGATGGGCAGATTGTGGCTAGATCAACATCTTGGCAGTCTCACGCTGAGTTAGGAAACTGACTGCCCCACGCACATAATTGTTCTTGTTAAATACTGTATATCAGACAGCAGCAGATTTTTTAAAACTTCATTATCACACCTTGGCACTGCAAGGCAAGGAATGACATAGCTACACTTGTTTCGCCGGAACCTTCGTGCATGATGCAATAATCACATATTTGCATATGCAGTAATTGTGCTTAAATACCCTAACATGCATGTTGTTTATCAGTTTTCCCACAACGGTCGCAACTCTTGTTCCCTTGTAGTTCATAAACACTGCATACAGCAATAACCCGGGCTCCATGCGTTTTGGCTGTTCCAGACGTTACCTCTAGTTTCTCTGCGACACACTGTCACGGTGCATTGCTTAAGCCAACGTCATGTGCCTGGTGAACAGTGATTATTGGAGAGTGGTGCAGTTCCTGAGATGGCCCCGTTAGTTAGAGTTGCTTTGGTGTTAGTTAGCCGTTAGTTGCTTGGTGAACAGTGAGCTACCCAACAGTACTGGTGCAGTTTCTAAGAGGGTCCTGGTTGGAGAGCGAGCTGCCTAACGGCCTTGACACGGATGTGGCGATCTCCATCTAAACGGCTAAGTGCCCTGCTGAACTTCCCACGTGGAGTACTCACGGATAGTAACTCACGGATGGTTTAACTGGCTCGCGACATTTCGACGTGCTTAAGCAGAATGGAGCCGCGATCAATATTGTGTGTCATGGTAATTCTCATAAGTCTCTGTTTCACCGGTTGTCGGGTAATGGCATGCAATGTGAAGTACAATGATTCGTCCTGAAATATTACTACGATGGTGATGCAATTATTTTACAGGTAATTGAAAATGAATTGTCAAGAGCAAGGCTATTTCCAGTTTAGGAACTCCTCTGCTCACTATGGAGAAAATGTCTTCAAATTAAGTCGTCAGGTCAAGTGTTGCTTTACTACAGCAACTCATTTCCATGGGTTTATGGCTGCTGGATATAGGATAAAACACTTAACATTTGGATATAGAACAGTGCATTCAAGCAATATGCATAGCACCCCCGTTGCAAGAGATGGATATGCAAACATTATTGTTCGCGTTTATGTTGTACACAAAGCTGCACTAGCTACTTCATCATACAATTTCTGTTCCCTTAGCCGAGACGAGTTGTCAGCTGCCAGATATTTTACGTTAAACGTGGCAAGTTACTGCAATTGCGTGAGACGAAATGTACGAGCCTCAATTTACCAGGAGGTGCTGAGTTTACATCAAATGGGATTATGTTAGGGATTATGTTAGGGATGTTAGGGATGTTAGGGATGTTAGGGATGTTAGGGATTATGCTATATTACTCAACGTTTCGGCCAGGGGCCATCGTCAGGAGTGGACCAGGGGCCAGGGGCCATCGTCACTCCTGACGATGTCCCCCAGCCGAAACGTTGAGTAATATAGCATAATCCCTAACGTTACATTTGATGTAAACTCAGCACTGCCTGGTATATTGAGGGTAGTATATTTCGTCTCACGCAATGTCTAAAACCCAGTAGCACTTAAGAGCCATTCTTTGTTGTATTGAACAAGTTACTGCAAGCCGGCTTGCAAGGTATCAACGATCAGGCAAAAGGAAAACAAAGGCAAAGGCCACAATATGAAAAATATAGGAAGCTCAGCATGGTAAATACCGACACTGGCATGCTCGACATGTGCGGACAGCTCGCCCACGTACATTCATACTGCTGGACAGTGCATTTGCAGGGTGGCCAGTGCCATGCTTCATCTGTCCCACGGGCTTCGCTGTGGCTGTACCGTTGGACGTGGGAGATGCTAGGCTCCGCTGGCCACCCGCCACCTAGAGCCGTACCCGGAGTCCGAGTGTTCAGGGTGAGCCTTTTGCTGTACAGTTGGACGTGGGAGATACTAGGGCGCTGACGCTGGCCACCCGCCACCTCTAGCCGTAATGGAGGTCCGGGTATCCAGGACAAGCCATCGGCTGTACAGTTGGACGTGGGAGATGCTAGACTTCGCTGGCCACCCGCCGCCTGGAGCAGTACCTGGAGTCCGGGTGTCCAGGGCGACCCGTCGGCTCCCGGGCCCAACATTGATTGTGTTGGTGAACGTATGAAGTAAGTGTTTCTAAAGCTCGAAGGGAGAACAACGAAGCTGCTTGGAAACCCCGAACGTGAACAGCCAACTACAATCTAGGTGTCGGTTGCGCACATTTAGATCGATTCCTGTCTGCCTATTGTATGATGCTCCATATGCTTGTGCCATACGAAAGAGGAGAGGAAATTGGCATTTGACTGCAAATTGATTATTTCAGCTTGAGTCTAGAGAGACAATCTAAAGGAGCCCCAGGAGCAGTCCTCCAGTGGTGTCCGCAACGATATTGCAAATTTATGTTTGGCGAAGTAATCGGAACTGGAGTGAGGTTGCAAAGCATACATTCGCAACGCAAATTAAAATGTTCTATGGAATAACGCCCGCCACATACCTGACAGAGTGGAGTGTGGTGCATTGGGATGAAAGGGCGAGGGAGTGTCTGCCTCCATAAAACGGTGTTTCGCTTTGATTGGGGCCATTTTGAAAGGAAGGGCTTAATATTGTGAGTGTCATGTGATTCCAGCCGGCCTGGACATATTTATGAAATGGGATGTTGGCCAGACAGTCGCCTGGAGGTGCGAGGAAATTGTTGACTCTAGCGTTGGGCCCACCGCACCATGCGGCTTCCGTGTCATCGTCGGTACTGGAATCGTCGGTGTAGAAGTATGTGTGTTGTTCGATGATCCTCCTGCTGGTCGAACAATTTGATTTGATTGTCGATGGAACGAGTAAGTTTTTGTGGTATTGGACCCTGACCCTGTGTTGGATACCCTGGATTTTGTTACTTCAGGCACCAAAATTGAAGAAGCGGTGAATTTTGTCGTTGGTTACGTCGGAAATTCCAATGCCAAGGTAGGAACATAATTCACTTAAATATCAATGTTATGTTTATTCTGTTTTAGGCGTGTCAAGCAGATTGGCCAGTAAGCGAAATATTGACGGGCTGATGCTTTTGCTTAGTGATTTTAAGATGATATTAAGTAATTGTAGTGCTACGTGGTGTTAGAAACTGAGGATGTTGGCCCCAGCCCGTAGACTGGTGATAGTTGTGCGGTGTGCTGCGATGATGTTGCGTAGTGTGTGATTTAGTAGGCTGTCGAGTGGTGCGGTGAATAAGGAGGATACATGGTCGGAGATATGCGCAGTATATTGTAGGATTCCCCTTTGCACACATATAATTCCCGAGATGTGCACATACAAGGACTGCACATGGAGTGGCCTCGCCCTTCGTGATAACTCAGTGCCAGTGTCCGCACCGGATGCTATATCTCTGCGCAATATGTGAAAGAATCCAGCTAGCGCATACACATGCTCGTATGGTTCTGAGCAAGGGTATCTAATAACACATTTACTGGAGTAGAAATTCTCCACTCCTTCCCCATCTCCCCAGTGATCGAAGCATGCGTGTATCTTGAGGCGCGACATCGGTTGAGCTACCAAAATACTTCGTTCTTGCCCGCATTTCTGGAGCACGTATCAGCCATCATCCATGCGTTGGTCAAATAATTATAAATCTGGTCCCGCTCAGAGCGGTACGCAACAATGTGGGTCATAGCAAGTAGTGGACATGCAGCTGCATACATACGCATGCAGCTCTTTCAGGGGATACATATCCAGTGCACGCGGTGTTTTTAGTGGCGCATACTATCGACATCAAACTGTATGAACGGTTTAAAACATCTCCATGTTGCTTCGGTGGTTTGTGTGGTACATTATTCCCTATTCTGGGATGAAGAAATGAAATTAGCTGCACCATGCACATTTTGCTTCTTCCTGAGGCAGAAAGTATATTTCTGTCGGCCATCTCGAGCAGAATCTATGCGTCGATCAAACCCTTTTTGCCATCCAATCTCACCGCCTGGTCTGCCCTATTGACTCTGTCTTCTACACCTTTGCATCACATGTCCTTACCCTGTCCAATTAGCCAGAGCTACCAAAGGGATGTTCCTTATCCGCACGTCAAGACAGTCAACAGGTACTCAGATACCGCTTGCATGGCCATCCGACCATGTGTTTTGAACATGGACACCAACATGGACGTCGCAGCGGGGTGTGGGGCGGGCTCTTCCCACAAACTTCGGGAAGCTTAACATTTCCTGTGACGTTGCATGGAAAATCCACCAAACATCATGCCGGCTCCCTGTTCAAAATCTTTCGCGACGCCCACGCTTATCTACACCCACACCAACCATGTACCAACACCAACCATGTACCAACACCAACCATGTACCAACACCAACCATGTACCAACACCAACCATGTACCAACACCAACCATGTACCAACACCAACCATGTACCAACACCAACCATGTACCAACACCAACCATGTACCAACACCAACCATGTACCAACACCAACCATGTACCAACACCAACCATGTACCAACACCAACCATGTACCAACACCAACCATGTACCAACACCAACCATGTACCAACACCAACCATGTACCAACACCAACCATTACCAACACCAACCATGTACCAACACCAACCATGTACCAAACAACCATGCAACACCAACCATGACCAACACCAACCATGACCAACACCAACCATGTCCAACACCAACCATGACCAACACCAACCATGACCAACACCAACCATGACCAACACCAACCAGACCAACACATGTCCACTACAACAACAACAACAACATAAAACCCCAACCAGACCAACACCAACCATTACCAACACCAACCATGTACAACACCAACCAACCAACACCAACCATGACCAACACCAACCATGACCAACACCAACCATGTACCAACACCAACCATGTACCAACACCAACCATGTACCAACACCAACCATGTACCAACACCAACCATGTACCAACACCAACCATGTACCAACACCAACCATGCACCAACACCAACCATGTACCAACACCAACCATGTACCAACACCAACCATGTACCAACACCAACCATGTACCAACACCAACCATGTACCAACACCAACCATGTACCAACACCAACCATGTACCAACACCAACCATGTACCAACACCAACCATGTACCAACACCAACCATGTACCAACACCAACCATGCACCAACGCTACATACGTGCATAGCTGACTAGAAGTTGACTTGGGCGGCCAGTGTTGCAATAGCCGACTAGGTTGAATGATCTGATCTATCTATCCAGCTGTGATGATTGACGGTCACACCATCTGAAAATTAGTCGTGGCAAGGGAGCAAACAAAGCCCAGGAATATTCAACGAAACAGTCCGGGTTTTTGCTCAATAAGGAGCGAATTCAGTCGTCAGTTTGGTAGAGGAGGATGAGGTGATAGGAGCTGGCTAGTCATTGTAAGCACATTGGACGGAACATTGATCTATGAAACACGTAAATATCAGCACTTGCTTGCACCGGACTCCGGTATGGCCTCCACTCGTCCTCACATACGTAACCGTCCCACTGGGAGCTGGTGACGGCTCAACAGTCGTCTATCTGCGTCCTCGAGCGCTATGCCATTCCACGAAGGAGACAGCGGGGTGGACGAGAGAGCAGCACCGCAGAGCCTCCGACTGCGAAGCCGGTGATGAGGTGACCTGCGGCGACCCCGCCCTTCAGACGGCACACACCTGGCAGCGGGCATGCCTGCCTGCAACGGTACTCGAGGGAGGGGCCGAGCGGCCGGGCTGCGTGCATGGCGACCGGACGCAAGGTCGACTGCGCGTGTATAAAGTCGCCATCCCCGACTGCACTGGTACACAGTAGTCACCAGGCCGACAGCCAGCAGCCACATCAGCAACAGGAACTACCTCACACAGCATGCAGACATTTGTGAGTTAGTTAGTTAGCTATTATGGTCTTAGGGCGCAGAGAGACTGTAGTTGTGTGATCACCTAATTTGCTTCAGTAATACCAGGTTTGCATTGATGATTCCGACAAGTACCTACTTCAATTACTGATATGCACATGCGAGTCCTAGCATACAACTCAGTAGTGTGTGTAAGGGGAGGGGGTTGTTCTGACAGTGTCTGACACCTATTTTTCTCACTGAAAGTGAGCAAAATAGGTGACAATATAAAGCTAATAGATGGCAATCATCACAACATTTGCATGTCAGGTTTGAACTTTATTTGCTAAGGGTAGTGAAACCACATGCTTGAGTGATGTAAGAGGTTCAAGTCATCTGAACTAATTCGAGTTCAGTCCCATAAAGCCAGCCGAGCTCGATAACATCACAGCGCCTAGCTGTAGTCTGACTTCAGATACAATATGTTTAAAGATCGGAACATGTTCCAGGTACTACCACCATCCTACTCCAGACCTCAAGCACGACATCACCGAATACACGCTAGCGTCACCGTTAAAGCTTACCTCTTGTTCACTTTTATCTTGGAAGTACGGACTGGGAATGTTGGCACCTGACGAAGTTTCCAGGTCACCTGAACCCTGGCGTCGCGGGATGATTTCTACCCCTCGCAGTACCGAGGGGGTGGGAGGAGGGAGTAGAAGGAAAACTTACCGGCACTAATTTATGCTCTAACCAAGAAGGAGAGATTCGATAAATGGCATGATGCTCCTGTATCCGTGAGCACTGAGTTCTGTAGGGGTGGCGGCTCTGCCGTCGGTGTGGTGTCGCGGATGGTGGCGGGTGTGGGTGCGGGGTGTGTAGTGGGGTAGGTGGGGTGAGTGGGGTGTGGGTTTGTTAGGTGCGAGTGGGGTGTGTGTGTGTGAAGTGTGTTTAGTGTGTTAGATCCAACCTAACTTCGACTGTAACTGGTATGGGTGTGTGAAGTGGGTGTGTACAATGTATTCTTGATGCAGCCTAAACTCGACTGAGTGGTATGGGTGTGTGAAATGTATTTTAGATATTATCTAAACTAAACTGAAACTGATTGAACTACTTGAACTAACTGACTTATTGAGGGCTTGACCTAACTCACTCCTTTGTTGATTGTGGCTATGTCAGTGGTGTATTGTGTTGTTTTTCTCCGCCAATTCCACCACACATCCCCAAACCTCAGCTGACGTGATGTTGGTTCGAGTTGCCGTCCCTAACACGAATTTATATATTTGCGAGGTCAAAGTTTTGGGAACGTCATATAGGTAAGTGAGGGTCTTTAGCCAGATAATAATTAATACGTTGCATGAGAGAATCGATGACAATTAAATTTGTCATTGGTTTGAATGACATGTCCGTGTTGGGACTTTTTGAACGCTAGTAATAGTGTAATGTTGTGCAATGTTCCGCACGAAATAGGTGCCAGTGTTGAGCTCCAAACGGCTTCCGCTGATCCTTAAATCTACCTACTCACGTTCATTCCCCTCATTCACTTCACATTCGCTCGCCCCACTCATGCTCTCCTTATTAATTAATGAATTGCTTGGTCCACAAATTTAGCTCCTGATCCCCCCCCCTTTCAGCGGTACACAAACACATAGATCGACAGACCAATGCTCTAATTTTGGTGGTATTACCGGGCCGAACAAGTAAACCTTTAACTGCCAAACATGGCTGGCCTAGCCATTATTGACAGTGTTTCTCGCCTGGACAAACTCTTAACTGCAACGAGGGGGCTCATCGTACTGACTCCGAGGGCTGATACAAGTGCTCTGGTGTCTTTGACTGACATACCTAGCCTTAAGTTCGATCGATGTCGCGCCGGGCCTCATTCGTCGTACACTTGCGACCAGGTCTGACGTATCCCACGGGCGGGCACGGATCCCTACCACGTTGGGCACGTACCCGGTCGTCGTTATAACCTAGCCGGCCCTATGAGTTTTAGCCTCAGGGCTTATGGCATGCCAAACCCGTCCATGTGTCCCTCGAACTGTCTGCACCAACCGTTCCCAAGTGCAGACGGGTCGCTTCCAGCAATGAATTTGGTGAGAAGGCAGAAGCTGCGGAAGATAATTTAGGTTGGTTCGGAAAGGTTTTGGAAAGAGGATGGCACGTCAGAAGAACAACACTCACATGACCGATGGTGAGTGGCGAGTGGCCTCAGCTGAGTACTTCCTCTCCTCCATCCGAAAACTCAGCCATCTGACCACCGCTGGACGCCCCTGAGGCGTCGGTCCGGCGTCCACCGCCGCGCGTCTTCGAGTCCACTCTCTGCGTCTCTCCTCTCTCCCCTATCCTGGTCTGCCCTCTTGAATTTTATTTAGCCCCACCTTCTTTTTTTTGATGCACCCACTCCCAGGGCTTCGGGGTGAGCTCGCGCTTTTGATTCGTCGGGTTTGCCTTTGTCGCCTGGGGCCTTCATGGCGTACTAGAAGGTTCTCCTGCGCGTGGTCACCAACCTCACGGGCCGATGACCCTTCTGCCGGAGGTGGTCCAGCTGGTGTTTGGACTCCTGTCTGTCAGCTGAAGGTGCCAGGCCATTACTTGGGTTGTTGTTTCCGGAGCCGCCCTTTTGATGTAGGTGCCGGCGCCACTCGCGTTTGCTTTTACTTCTCGGGGCAAATGTTTGTATGGGAAGGGTGGGTGGGATCAGGCTAGACGTCTGGCGGCCTGCTCGGGTGGGAAAAATGTGAAAGGTTCAAGAGGAAAAATGTAAGACTCCTTACAGTTCACTCACTCATTTGCGTATATCTCATTGGGTTGACATTCCAGGCCAGATTGAACAAGTCAGTGTCAGTGTGCAGTGAGGCATTCGTCTTCGCCGTAGTTTTCCGATCTTGGTCGTAATACAAACACCGTGTTACAATGCTGATGTTATGCAAAGTAAACAATTAGTCTAATATAGGTGACAGCTAAGGTTAAAGTCACGGATCCCACCAAGTTTTCCAATCCTGTGAAGATCATCGACCCCGTCAATGTCACCGATCGCGTCAAGTTTAAATACTGGTAAATATGCGAACTGCTGAAGCTGGGAATTTTACAAGCAGATGAAACTTAGGAAAAGGTACCACCAAACCTAAAGCATGCGATTTCCACCAGATGAAACCTTCGTGAGCTTTTATGCTGATTTTTCATGCGAGTGAGCGGTTCAAGCGTTACCTCAGAAATATCATAGGAATCAGGATGACCTCCCTCACTGCAAGGACAATATGTCGTTGCGTTCGGCAAGCCAGTACATCTGATGTAGTCAAGTTGTGCGCACTGCTTGTGGTGATTGCTTTGATCCCCAATTCCGAAGAAAGAACACATGATGGCTTCATCACCACCACTGCCACGTTTTGTTTTATTAGAACTAACTGTTAATGGAGCTCGGTAGCTCAGTTGGTGAGAGCGCTGGACTGCGTCGGCCTCTCCTGTCCCGGCGAAACTGGGTTCGAGTCGGCTCACGCGCTCGTATTTCGCCCCCGGCTGGGAGGGTCAGTTGGCAACTGGCTCACTAAGGCCGTGGCCGAGCTGCCGGGGCGGCCCTGTCGGTACACTGACGGCACGTTAAACTCCCGGTGAGAACTATGCCGTTGAACTGGAATTCGTGGATCGGATGGTGGGGCCAGGGTCAACGCAGCAAACTCTGCTTAGTAATAAGGCTCTGATCCATAAAGCCACCCAAGCAAGAATTCGGGCCAACTTTATATTAAAAAATGTATAAACTTTTACTGATAATAGCAGCGATTGTGTTTTTTTCAGCTCTATGCGAGACATAAATACTTAAAAGATCAGTGCAACTATGAACCATGAGGGCCCTTCTTGGTTGCACTCTGGACACTGAACCAGTTTTCCACAAAATCCATTGATGAGCCCTTCCTGGAGTATCGAAAAGCACGCGCTCCCCCTTGTAATGATTGTTTATGCTGCTTTGAAAGATGTTCAGTGTGCTACTACTGACAATGGTTTCTGGCAGCTGGTTCCAGTGTTCTATTACTCTGTTGGTGAAGAAAGACCGTCTTAACCTTGTCATGCTGTGATTAACTGTGACTGATTAACTGTTAATGCTGTGTCGCAGATAGTACTTGGTCACCCATCAAGAATGGAGCCTTCATATGCTACTGGCCTTCATGCATGATTTTGCACTTATCAAAATTGAAGGGAGCTATCACCTATAGCTCTACAATTGCTGCGCAATGGCGGTGTTCGCACGCTTCTAATGCCTACTGGATTTCGTTGATACTAAAACATGAAAGGTTTCCCAGCAGTTAGCGACTTTCATTAAGAGGTCTTTGTCTGCCACAACAACTTCACTGGGTCGATCAGTTAAAAAAGTAATTGGGTATCGAGCTGACGTATTCGCTGCACCGCTATTTCTAGGAGTGATTTGAGCGCTGAGAAGCCAGACGTAATCAAGTGAGTGTCGCTTTGCACACAGTTGTCGTCAGAGCTCCGTGCAGGAGCTCCTCCGCATCGTGCAGCCGGATTAGTTGCACGATGTTTCGCCGCAAAGCATATGGATACTTAAGTGCGCTGTAAGATACGCAGCGAGCGCCCGACACACCTTTCAGGCATTGCATAACTTCGCTTGTGCTTCCTGTCAGTGAATGTGTGTGTATGTGTGCGCATATGTGTGTGCGTATGTATATTTGTGGGCCGTGAAAACCGAGGATAATAACGGTAAAACCGTCCGGCTACCGGAAGTCCTGTGGTCAATGAGTTGGATCAACACCTAGATATCGATAAAGAAATATGTTCCAAAGGATATTTGATCATTGCTTAGCCCTCTCCGTCTTTCCGGTCATATTCCCACACCCCGTCTCGGGCGGGAGGTTGATAGGGACCTCTCCCTCTAATCTCCAAACTAAACGTCGCACGAAGACGAAAGAGGTGTCATCGGAAAGCGTTCAAAGAGTATGGTCAGACACCACCCCAAAAACTTTTCCCAAAGTAACGCACTAGGGGGCCTAGGTTTTCACGACTTACATCATGCTTCTAGCTCTGTGGAGTTAATTTTGGGAACTTGAAAAACAAAAACATATGTTCGGTATCAGGAAAGGGAAGCGAAATCTACCAAGGTCATACAATTTTTGGCCACCCAGAAATCAATGTTTTTGTTTGTTGAAATTTCACAACTTTGAGTTTTTAAGTTTTCTTCAATTTTCCTTTTCTAATAGGTAGAGCGGACCGAAAAACATTGCTCGAAGTCAACTTGCTCCAATATAAAGTGCATACTTTAGTCTTCGATTTTAACTCTAATGACCAAATTTGCGACACTAATGAGTAATCAAGCACGGGAAAAAATATTCTGGTGCGTTTTGTTGCGTCCGTAAAGAAAGATAACCGAACCTGAGGGTTTCATTCAAATATATCCGTTAAAGCGTGACGACTGGTTGTACGTACTTGGAGCTGACCTCACTTTACCTTGACTAACTTGTTGACTCTAGATGACCTGACTTCACAAATTGTACACACCATGCCCAATTGACGTGGAAAAAGGTATGCCAAACTTCGGCGCGCTGCCACACGCCGTTCTTTCACTATCCGCGGAAAACCTTAGAGGAGTGGGACGGATAACACCCTCCCCCCCTCCCGGGACGTCGCGAGTTAATTAAGACATTGATTGTTTTTCGGCCGGGACCTGATTTACACATGCATGCTTTTTGTTGGCTTTCAGTTCGCACGCGAGCACCTTAGGATACAGAAGACTCTATGTCGACTATGAAGCTACATGACCACTGCAGTCAATGCGCCCGAAAAAAAACCTGTCCATTATGAAGATACGACTCGTCATATGGATGAATCGCTGGCGAGAGCCAAGGTTTATAACGTAAATCATGAACCTCCAATTTGCACGACGGCTTGCATGTACGGTGGCGATATCTGGTGCTGGTGGTTGTGTGTGTGTGGGGGGGGGGCGCTATTCTTCACAAAATAGGTCTGTTTTGTCAATACGTATGTCTTTAGTCAAGAAATCGGGTTTTTTGTACGCTGTATATCCCTGACGTTTTGACTGTGGGACAATAGTACAGCCTTTCGTCGGCTCCTCCCGGAATCCCGGTGCATTTCCGAAGAGCTCGTGTGGCCACGTTTTTAATACGCTATTAAGTTTACTTTACGATAGCTGTCCCAGGCTTCGGCGCGTGCGGTGACGAGATTTTAGTCGGTGCTCAACGCAGAGGTATGTTGTCGGGAGTTCGAGTCGCAATCATCTTTACGTTTAATTACTATTGGTTCCGACTTCGCTGCAGGTGGTCCTGGCTGCCTGGGCAGTGGCGGCGTCCGCGGCACCCGCCTGCATCAGCCTCTGCGACGGAGTGGCCGGCCTGAGGAGCGCTGCTCTTCCCATCGGCTTCGGGAGGCACTCCGCCATCGGTCTCACCGCCCCCGCCATTGGTCTGAGGCACTCCGCCATCGGTCTCGCCGCCCCCGGCCTTGGTTTTGGTCTGGGGAACTCCGCCATCGGTCTCGCCGCCCCCGCCATTGGTCTAAGGCACTCCGCCTTTGGTCTGGGACGCACCGCCATCGGTCTCGCCGCCCCCGCCATTGGTCTGAGGCACTCCGCCATCGGTCTCGGCGCCCCCGCCATTGGTCTGAGGCACTCCGCCATCGGTCTCGCCGCCCCCGCCATTGGTCTGAGGCACTCCGCCATCGGTCTCGCCGCCCCCGGCCTTGGTTTTGGTCTGGGGAACTCCGCCATCGGTCTCGGCGCCCCCGCCTTTGGTCTGGGGCCCGCCGCTCTAGCTGTCCCGGCTGTTGCTGTGCGTGCCAATGCCTATGCTGTCCCTGCTGCTGTTGCGGTGGCCGCCCCCGTCGTGAGGCACGTGGTCGCCGCCCGGCCGGCCATTATCCGCCACAACATCGAGATCCCCATCACCAAGACGGTGCACTTCGCCGACCGTCCCGTTGTCACTGGCCACACCACCACCATCCACAAGCCCGCCATCGGCGCTCCCGCCATCGCCGCCCCCAGGACCCTGATCGGCAAGACGTTCATCAACCCGGCCACCCTGTCCATCAGCAAGTACGCCGCTGAGGTGAAGACCATCAACCACGTGCCCCAGCCGTACGCTGTGCCGTACGACGTGCCTGTGCCGTACGCTGTGCCGACTCCCGTGCACACCGCCCCCGTTCACATCAGGAAGCGCGTGTATGCCGCCCCCGCCATCGCCCCGGCTGTGTTTGCCGCCCCAGCCATCGGCCTGAGGACAGCTGGTTTCGGGCTGGCTTCCCCCGCCATGGGACTCGGAGCCGGACTCCCAATCGGCCTGAGGACAGCTGGTGTCGGGCTGGCTTCCCGCGCCATCGGACTCGGAGCCGGACTCCCAATCGGCCTGAGGACAGCTGGTTTCGGGCTGGCTTCCTCCGCCATCGGACTCGGAGCCGGACTCCCACTTGGCCTGAGGATGGCTGCCCCCGCCGCGATTGGTTTGAGGGCTGGCGCCATTGGTCTGAAGCCTAGCTGCATAGTCTGCACATAGGACTAAAGCGTAAGCCTCTGTCTATCGCTGTCAGCCTGGCCACCGGCTGCGTGGCCAGCTGTCTGCCGCCGTCACCAACTCCCAGCGGCCAGACAGGAGTGGAGCTCAGCTGACAGCTCACCGCCAAGTCAGCTGATTCGCGCAGATCCGGGAATAGTTGAGTCGCCGCCGGTGAAAGTCAGCATGTGGGTGGATCTACACTGGATTACTTTGAAATAAACTGTTGTTTGTCAAACCTTGTCTGTCCAATATGTGCTAGCTATGTCAGTGGCCTTCAGATAGTTTCAACAAAGGCAAGAACAATGCATAGCAGGAATTTCACTGGAAACCTTTTACTGAAGATCAACGAGCTGTGATTGTGTTTGCTTGCACTAGCAAATGCACCCGTAGATGTTTATCAGAAGTTAAATTCTGAACATTCAGAAAGATTGCACAATTAACATTTTAAAAAGAAGGGTTTAATTATACAGCTAAATTAAATATTCAAATAAATAATGAATTGACACTAAATAAAATATGAACCAGTTTTGGTTCCTGCTTTGCATTGGCTTCATCAAAGTAATCTACATCTTGCTTTACCACGCAGCACGTACATTTAACAGGACCTATCAGGTAGAACCTAATGATGCCAATTATGTTACGAGCTATTGTCACTTAGCTTTCTTTTGAAGACCGTATTTAGTACGGAATGTTTAGCATGGTTCGATAGGACAGGCTTAAATGATGTAGGATTCCTATTTTCAGGGCGAATTACGTCTGATATCCTATTGTTTAACAGCACATACTTGCCTTGAGAAGACAAATCCTAGCAGCACACGGCAGTACCTGACAGTACCTACAGGTGCCGAAAGGCGCTGCTCACTGAGGCTTCATACCCGCTCTAGTATCCCCTGTCCAATACAATAAGTTCCTATATCTGACGACTTTTGGTGGAACGATGCTACGGTGGTGGTAAATAACCTGGCGATACAGATGTTTCCGGCGGAACAGAAGAATTACGCGTACAAACACGGTAATAAGACAGTGATTAAGTTATTATGTACCAACATCAGACGCAAGTTATTCCAGGATGTCGATCGGCCTGCTGCCAAGACTGGTCCATATCCCGGAATAACTTGCCTTTGACGTTGGTAGCTGTTTTTATGTTGCTCACATAAAAACAGCTCAAGCTGCTCTTCTAAGTAGTTATATTAAAGAGGTCTAGAAAAGCTTCGGGGAAACGGAATTTCCAAGAATCCACAGGTGGTGCACAGCAGATGGAGAGCTCCACATCCGGTGCAAAGCAGCTACAGCAGACCACAGCTGGTGCATAGCAGTTTTAGCAGACTACGGCTGGTACACAGCAATTACAGCAGAACACAGCTGGTGTACAGCAGCTGGAACGGTCCACCGCTGGTGTACAGCAGCTGGAACGGTCAATAGCTGGTGCACAGCAGATGGAGAGCTCCACATCCGGTGCAAAGCAGCTACAGCAGACCACAGCTGGTGCATAGCAGTTTTAGCATACTACGGCTGGTACACAGCAATTACAGCAGAACACAGCTGGTGTACAGCAGCTGGAACGGTCCACCGCTGGTGCACAGCTGGTGGAGCGGTTCATGGCTGATGCGCAGCTGGTGGTGTGATCTACGACTGATGCACAGCAGCTGGAGCGACCCACAGCTGGTGTACAGCAGCTAGATCATTCATCTTCTGCTGGCGACTATAGCTTACCATGACAACAGTAATCTCATGGACGTAAACGTAAGAGAGTACCCTAAGTCGACAAGGTACGCTCTTTATGCTTCAACGGCGCATCGAGCATGCCACAACGGCGGGAGAAACCATGGTAGTTCAGAAAACGCCCAGTGAAGATACTGACACGGGATAAGCGACACAGACATGTCATGATAGGGATCAAACGTGGTTGCGACGGCAAAAGCTCACGTTTGATAGGTTTCCAATTGTTCTGTTGCCTATGTTGCCTTGTTGTTTTAAAAGCTAAGTAGTTCCCCTGTGAATTGTTAGCAATAAGCCAATCAACTATCGCATCACACTATGCGCATTTTGATAAAGATGTAACTTGGCCTGCTTTGTAGGTAAATTACTCTGCGTGACTGAGCACGTTTACTTGCCGACGGAATTACTTGCAAACACATCCTATTGTTGCGTGACTTTATTCTTTACTGGAGATTAGGATGCATGTGACTTTCCATTATCAGTTTGATCTGACCATGACCATCACAGAACACCATCTGACCATTGATCTGACCATCACAGAACAATGTTGATGACATTTCACAGATAAAATGCCTACGATTGGGGTTGTTGATTCTAATCTTGAGCTTTCAATGGAGGCACGAAGCCGGACTGATCAGATAGCAGATCTCAGCTATTGGCCTGAGGACAACTGCCCCTGGAGTGTCACTTCCCCCTCTGCCATTGGCTTGAGAGCTGTCGCCATTGGTTTGAAGCCCAGCTGCTTTGTCTGCTCGGAATAATAAAACCTCGAGTCTGACGCTGTCTTCCGCCGCCTTCATCATCAGTCGGCTAACCTGCGGGTTTTCTAATTCATTAACCACCAGTTCTGGAAGCCTGTGCTCATGTAGTGATATAACATCGACGTTATTTGATCAGTGTAGTTTACTTGAATGGGAGACGGCTGTGGGTCTGGGTGAGCATTTGAAAATTTCGTGACAGATTGGTCCTTCTGAATAAGTGATGTCTAGTGAATATAATCTAATCCTACGATGCAACTGTAGCTTCCCTAAGAACCATTGCATGTATTCCATTCCATACCAAACCATTCCATACCAAACCAACTGCATTGTTTGCATGATGCCAACAGTGGCAGTGAATAGACATCCTGTTACTTTGGCAGAAAATCCTGGTTTATGCAAGGTTTCTGTCGTTTCCACAAAGCTTTTTCATGGAGGACGTCTTTGGTGGGTAAAGCTTAGTAGGACCCGTGTAGAAGAACCCGTCAGCTAATTTTGGATCAGCAGTATAAGGTGAAGGCAAGTGTGATATGCCAATGTTCGACAGCAAGACAGCAAGGTCTGCCTCACAAGACAGACCTGAGCAGCGCACTACAGCACCTAGCGTCACCTGGCTACACCTACAGGCAATCATGGATGAGGTCCCGTACCTTCTGTCACATCCCGTCCAGCTCCGAAGGTTCTAGATTTGCCGACGTTGGTAGTGCAATGGCACGTTCCTTGCAAGCAACTTGGCGATTTAGACGAGTCCGGATAGACAGGAAATAATGTGTTCCAAGCTTGTTTAGAAAAAATGCTACTGAAATATTAATTGATGTGATTCACCGGCAATCAGGCAAAAACGAATCCAGGAAATTGATCAGACTACTACCAAATCTGTGTAGCTCAAACACAGACTTAAGCTAAAGCTACTCTACCAAAAGCAGCCTACTAAAGATAACCCAAAATATTCAGTGAACTCGACCATTGCGCTGATTAGATCGTCTTCTCTGTGGAAGTCTAACGTGTCACGAAACCCAAAGGTACTTCGGTAGCCTTTGGTACCGAGGTACCAAAGGACTGAAAGAGACTGTACCTGAAGCGACAGCGCTCATGACAGGTGCATTTAGGCCCTCAAACAATACTGCACGTGCCTCATTATATTTGTCGTTAGTCTACCCGGAATCAATCCGATAAAACACGAGTAAGAAGCATCAGGAAAGGGAGGAATCTAGCTGTACAGAATTGTCTACTGGCTGAACATTATACGCAGACTTGCGCATCACAGAGAGATTCCGTTGAAGATGCTAAATGTGGAAGGCAATCAGGAGTACAAACAGAACTTTGCGACGTGGGATGTCATTATTATGGGGGCTCCAATGTCAATGACTCCCCTCTCCCCGTCTCCACCCACCCCCAATAAAGGTAGTTGGCATACTTTGCACTCTAGGCCCTGCTTGCTGAAAGGGTGGGAAATGGCGCCCTGAAGTTTTAACTTAGCACTGGGCTGACAATAATTTACCATTGGATGGACACGTGTCCTTTAAAAGTATGCAAAACGTTCCATGTGCTTGTTGGTGTAGATGGGTTTCTGACACCGTCATGAGAACCACTGTCAAGTTTTGAGTTTTAACCTTTAAGTTTTAAGTTAAGTTGAGTTAAGTCTTTGCGGGGTTTCCCGACCTCAAACAAGGATTTTACAGACACATAAGAGCCCATCGTAGACTTATGGGCTCCCTTCAAGGGGCTATAGGAGGCTCATAAGATCCGCGGGCCTTCAATGACTTCTAGGGACCTCCTGATTCTGATCCTGATCAAGGGCCATGGTTCTCAAAGCCTTAGAGGAGCTGTTACGATACCTGAAATGGTCCGTGATCTCATGTAACCCTTTTGAAATTTACGAAGCTTCTCTTAATGTTCGCAGTATCTGTTTATCCCCTGGACGTAGCTAATCCCATCGCATGCTGTAACTGCATCAATGCTAGCGGATTGTGATACTTGTTTGTCGGACCTAAAAACATGGCGGCCTTGCTTGATCGCACAGCCCGGGTGGTTTGTCTGAGATGAATGTGACTGGGGCGTTGTTCAGCCAGAAGCGGGCTGCCGAGTATGCGCAGCGGACGAGACATCCACTCAGCGCGCGCACGTGCCGTCGACAGGCGGCAGCACCTCGTGCCGCATCTGGCAATCACGAGTCAGCGGGTTCGCCGATAGATGGCAGCTCGCCAGCATACAGTCCCGAGAAACGGAGGGAGGGGCAGAAGACGAGGTTCCACATTATTCCTGCGCCGCTCTCTTCTCCCACCGCCGGCTGGGTCAGTGGCACGCCCCAGGGCAGGTCACCGCCGCTGTCGGCTGCCACGATCAACCCGTGCAGTAGTCGGTGTCGGGTCATCGTTGGGTCAGTGCCATGGTCCAGGGTAGGTCACCGCCGCTGTCCGCTGCCACGATCAGCCCGTACTGTCGGTGTCGGGTCAGCGTTTTAACCCTCGCCAGTATTCGGCATTTTACCACCTTCGGTCGTATAGGGGGGGGGGGGGTACGACCCCCTGGCGATTCGAAACCGTGCATGTTACGAAAATGAACCAAAGGCCAAAGTTATCGATCTGGCCGAGATCTCGCGATTGGAATTCAGTATTACCTTCTAAGGTCAATGGTTGACCTTTCAGGTCAGGTCAAATGTCTATTTTTTATTTTCCCACGAAAATCGTACATTATATAGAAACTATTGTCTTAATATGAACGAGATTGCCGGAAATATATTTATTTTTATCTTGCGAGCATAACGACATGTCACACGATGTGATCGGACCAAGATATCATGCACCAAATGAGGTCTAAGCCATGGCCCCAAATATCCAACTTTGTGAAAAGTGGTTCCAATTTCGAAATTTAAAGTTCTCTAGGTTACAAAATGGACGCTGAATTCAAATTCAGTACGGAAAATTACCGTAGGTCAGCTAAAAATGATCGATAGGTCAAACGATGTCAACTGAGGTCAACCGAGGTCACCGATCTTTAAACACATTTTGTTTTATGGGAACACAACTGGGTATCTGTGTTTTTTTTATTGTATGCCCATAATTACGCTAAGTACGTAAAAAATACATGCGATAATCACGTATTTGTTCAAAACTGGTCGGAGGTGCTCACCTTTATGACCTCATAACTCCGTGACCTGACAAGACCTCCAAAAAAATGCACTAAAATTCGTCAAAATGTTGCCACAAATGGTACTGAAAATCTCAGAGCGATCCCTTCATAGGCTTAGAAGGAATACACAAATAACCTAAGGGGGTTGCACCCCCCCCCACTATACGGGCAAGGGTTAAGCCCCGTTCACACATCGCCCTGACCGAAGTAAGTCCGGTCAGACAGCCGGGCCATACTTTACTCACTAGATCTCGTGCCTGAGTTGTGGGGCGACTGCCACTTTCTTCAGGACACATTTTCGCAGGTATCTTGAACAGCTGACATGAATATTCGTATATACTTCGGAATATTCCATATAAAAAATACTCTGGCATAACGCATATGAGGTCACAGGTTATGTGAAGTGGAAATTTTTGACTGACCCCCAAAAGTGCGCATTTGTTGTTGTAAACATGGGCATTACAGGAACATAAGTCCTATGTGTCGGTCGATGCATTATATGCCAATAATTATACAATCTAAACTTGTAGTCCTCAGATCAAGTGAGTTTCTTGGGGAGGAGAAGATGCCAAATTGTTATTTTTGTACAGTGTGCAATGGGCTACACATTTACCGGCTCCATTTGTACCAAAAGCTTAAAAACCTGACCCACCCTTTCGTATATACCACAGATTACCCCTCTCATTTTCTGCCGTACCTATCATGTTCTACTTGAGGTCACGCACTGAACTCTCTGAAATAATCACAGCCGGCTTGACCTACCAGTGTTGGATCATGTCGGATGACAACACGCAGCCTTTTCAGGCGGTAATGGCAACACCTGAGATGGAGTTTGTGATGTTATTACATGACCTGGTATTGTAGCTGAAAATAGATACATGTATGCTTGCTCTATGATAACCTTACATGTCAGGATGTCTTTGGTATCCGATATATCAATTTTATAGCGACTGGAATAGTTTTCCAGTCCTAAGCGGTCACTATATTTGAATGAAGTGAATAATACCTAAATGACCCAGAATGAATAAAAATACATGACAAAAATGAACGCGTTGACCTAGACGGTAACAAAATGACCTCAGATGCATCAAGTGCACCTGCACTAATCTGTCAGCAGGCATTAGTCCGATGGTATCTGACAAAAACAAGCTATCGTCTGAGACGTTTAGAACAAGGCCTACGAACGACGTTATGAAGCCATTGAAGCCTAACCTAACCTAGCCGAATCTAACCTAATCTAAAATGACATCGAGTGAAATATTTATACTTGTTATGCTTACTTATTTTTGCACTTGTATAAAAAGATTTTGTATGTTTGAATGTTTGAGTGTTTTTCTGTGTATCCATTTGAAAGTACTGAAAGCTTCATTTGGCTTGGCTGTTGTGGCAAGGAAACCAGGGGCCAAAAGGATCCCTCAAATGACCCTCGGGTTAACACTCTTACCGGAGGCGTGGGAGTGGGGTGGTGGGGGAATTCTCCCTTCTAGTTTTTCCACGATATCTGACAAACGTGGGCGGGGATGTGGTAATGAAGTACTGCTCCCTGAAAAAAATCAGCCGGTCATATGCAATAAAAGTTAGAAATCCGTTGGTTATTATAAGAACTGCGTCGACACAAAGTCGACCTAGTAGCCAGGGCGCCGGCCGACGATCGCCCGGTCACAGAGGATTCGTTCTGCAATTTCTGCAGGTTGCATCAACATGCATTCCCAGGCAAGATTCGAGTCCGCAGTGATTACTATGACCTCTTTGCTGATTCCTTTGACCTCTTTGTGCTGATTCCTATGACCTCTTTGTTGATTTATATGACCTCTTTTTTGGCCACAGGCTTTATCAGTGTGCCACCCATAGAGGTGTTGAAGCCATCCGGTGGGTGTCGCTTGGCGGATCTGACTAAGAAACCAGTTTTATCTTTTTCTGGTTCAGATTCAGCTGGTTCAGGTGGAGCCACTGCAGCCTGAGCCGAGGGACAGAAAGGAAAATAGCATGAAGGAGTATATCAATGATACCACAATTGGACAACTTGTGAACTGCAGATCATCTCAGTCACGCCAGCCGGCCGCGCACTGCCGTGCGCCAGTTTCCCGTGTTTCACAGACACGCTCGTGCTTGCAGTCACCCCCACCTCAGTTGGTAAGCGCTACACAATCGCTAGTTTCAGAACACACAAAGTTCTTTATTCACTTGGCATGCAACAACTTTAGTGCATATGTTTTTTTGTTGTTGTTGTTGGCGTCCACCTGGAAAATAGCTGAAACAAAAGTACGCTTTCTCACGATTCCGGTGTTTGCCCAATTCGGGAGACTGGAGAAAGCATTTTTCATCCATCAAGGTCGGTCCACATGCGAAGGCGATGAATGCAGTTCTTTGACGCCAATGTGCAGCTTTAGGTACGTCTACACACCAGGCTCTAGCTGCTGACAGTCTTCGCAGCGCCATCATTCGCCTTCCTCAGAGAGGCCGAAAGGCAGCTATAAAGACAGACGCAACCACGTGGAAAACCGACGTACCCGAGTGCCGTCTTGAGCTCAACAGCCGGAACGGAACGCAAAGCTGCGGGCTTGACCTCAACTGCAGGAGCAGAGTAGGCAACTGAAGACTTGACTTAGTCAGCGGGGGAGACTGACTTGCAGCTCAATGTGCAGAGCTTGGGGTGAGCGGCATATCCCAGCCTGGACAATACGGAGGTCCCCACGGTAACAGCCGGGGCGGCATACACAGCCGGAGCCAATACAGGAGCGGCATGCACGCGCTTCTTGATGTGAATGGGGGCGGTATGCACGGGAGTAGGCACGGCGTACGGCACAGGCACGTCGTACGGCACAGCGTACGGCTGAGGCACGTGGTTGATGGTCTTGACCTCAGCGGCGTATTTGCTGATGGACAGGGTGGCCGGGTTGGTGACGGTCTTACCAATCAGGGCCCTGGGTGCGGCGATGACGGGAGCGGTGATGGCGGGTTTGAGGATGGCGGTGGTGTAGCCAGTGACAACGCTTCGGTCGGCGTAGTGCACCGTCTTGGTGATGGGGATCTCAACCTCCTGACGGATCACCGTGGGGGCAGCAGCGTAGGTGACGACAGGAGCAGCAGCCTTGACAGCGACGGCAGCGGGAGCGGCGTAGGCGACGACCGGCGCAGTATAGGCAACAGGAGCAAGGGCAGCCTTGATCTCATCCACCTTGATGGTCTTGAGCTCGATTGGAACAGCAGCTTTCGCGGCGACGGCGGCCGGGGCAGCGTATGTAATAGCGGGGACAGCGGCCGCGAAGCCGGTGGAATACGAAAAAGCTGCCCGATTTAGCGGGAACGGAACAGGTTTGATGCCGTCCACCTTGATAGTCTTGAGCTGGAGAGGAACAGTGGGTTTTAAGGCGACGGCAGCCGGGGCAGCGTATGTAATAGCGGGGACAGCGGCCGCGAAGCCGGTGGAATACGAAAAAGCTGCCCGATTTAGCGGGAACGGAACAGGTTTGATGCTGTCCACTTTGATAGTCTTGAGCTGGAGAGGAGCAGTGGGTTTTAAAGCGACGGCAGCCGGGGCAGCGTATGTAATAGCGGGGACAGCGGCCGCGAAGCCGGTGGAATACGAAAAAGCTGCCCGATTTAGCGGGAATGGAACAGGCTTGATGCTGTCCACTTTAATAGTCTTGAGCTGGAGAGGAGCAGTGGGTTTTAAGGCGACGGCAGCCGGGGCAGCGTATGTAATAGCGGGGGCAGCGGCCGCGAAGCCGGTGGAATACGAAAAAGCTGCCCGATTTAGCGGGAATGGAACAGGCTTGATGCTGTCCACTTTGATAGTCTTGAGTTGGAGAGGAGCAGTGGCTTTCAAGGCGATGGCAGCATGGGCAGCGTATGTGATGGCGGGTGCAGCGGCCGCAAAGCCAGTGGAATACGAAAAAGCTGCCCGATTTAGCGGGAATGGAACAGGCTTGATGCTGTTCACTTTGATAGTCTTGAGGTTGACAGGTGCCTGAGCCTTGACAGACACGGCAGCCGGCGCAGAGTATGCCACAGAGACAGCCGGGGCCAAACCAGTTGCGAGGACACCGGAGGAGTAGGCGAAGGCACCCCGGTTGCCCGTGACAGGAACAGTCCCCAGAGCACCCAACTGGATTGTCTTGGCATCCACTTTGATGGAATCGATTTTCGCATCCGCTATCACAGGCAATACAGCTGGGAGCGCATAGCTCTGGGCTTGGTACGCCACACCGGCCCTCAGGGCGGGTAGGTCGCTGCAGACTTGGACGCAGACCGGTGCGGCGGTTGTCGCCACGGCCAGGGCAGCTGCGACCTGAGAAGCGTGGCGAGGTCTTGTGAGCACACAGGACATTGAGCCCGGAGCAGTAGGTTTTGTACAAAGTGATGCCACTGCGGAGGGAACTCAATCGTGGTATCGATGTCGTATGCCTAGGGTCAGACACCACCACCAAAAATCCCCCAAAGTGACGTCACTAGGGACCCTAGAGTTTCACGACTTACATCACGCTTCTGGCTTTGGGGGTAATTTTGAGGAAAATTGTAGGAAAAAAATTATTTTGGATCAGAAAAGGAAAGCGAAATCGACCAGGACCAAAACATTTTTGGCCCCCCAAAGATGAATTATTTTTTTGAAATTTCAAAATTTTAGTTCAAGATCTCCTTAATTTTCATTTTCTGATGGGTAGAGCAGACTGAAAAAAATGTTGTTGTGTCAACTTGCGCCAGTAAAAAAATGCTTACTTTAGTCACCACGCCATGATTCTACAATCTGCATGTCACTCACGAAAGAATAGCCCCACATGGCGACAGAAGAAGAATAGTGATTTTATTTTTCTAGAAATGTCTTCATCCATTAATCAACGTCAAATGCGAAAATCTGAAATGTTGTCGGAATTCGTCAACCAGTGGGTGTCTGGTGTAAGCACAGGTTACGTTGGCCAAATGCAAAATTATCTGGAATGTACTGGTAAATACAACTGGCTAGTTCTCAACCGTTATTAGAGGATATAAACGCTAAACGAACATCCCATCCTAGTATAGCGAGCGACTATGCAACTATATGGACATCTAATTTCAAATGACAACGCAAAGATGTAGGATCAGATCAGGCAAATGTCATATCAAGTCAGAATGTGCTTAATGTGCACAATTATATATTTACACCGGATAGGTGCCACGGAGTAGCTTGAAAAAAAACTGTTTTGCAGCTTGCGATGGAAATGATTGTTAAATAGTATATAACTTGGGAATAACTTGGATTTAAAAAATAAGCATTCTTGTCTTACGGTGAGATGGTGATTTCAGTTTAGGTTGCATGACTCGTATTAAGCCGTCCTGCCGTCTCTTCTGTCAGATCCTCATACCCCATCTTGATAGGACCTCCTCTAATATCCAAACTAAGCGTCGCACGAAAACGAAAGAGGTATCATCGGAAAGCGCTCGACGAGTAGGGCCCAAAACCATCCCCGAAAAAATGTCTCCCAAAAGTGACGTCACTTGGGGGCCTACATTTTCATTAATGACATCATGTTTTTGGCTTTGGGGAGTTCATCTTTGGGAGATTTGATAAAATTTATTTGGAATCAGAAATGGGCAGTGAAATCGACCAGGGACATATATGTTTTTTTGACCACACAATTTTTTGTATATTTCAAGATGTTGAGTATTCAAGTTTTCTTTAATTTTCCTTTTCTGTTGGTTAGAGCGGACCGAAAAGCGTTGTTCGAAATCAACTTCTCTAATAAAAATGCTTTCTTTAGCCAGACTCTTCGATTTGGACACTAATAAGCAAATATGCAAAAATAATAAGTAATTAAAAACGTTAAAATAAATAATTCCTGTCGTACATTTTGTTAAATCCCTAAAGATAAGCAACCGCTGAAAGTTTAACTAAAAAATCTCCATCCGTCAAAGCTTGACGATTGGTTGAACTTTTTTTTGGAGGTGTCCTCACTTGACCGAGACTAACTCGTTGACCCTAGACAACCTGACTTCAATTGTTTGACACAACATGCAAAATTGATGTGGGAAAAGGTATGCCAAATTTCGGCCCGCTACCGCACGCCGTTCTTTCACTAACTGATAAAAAAATGAAGGGGAGAGTAGGCGGTTGAAGACCCCCCCCCTCCGAGAGGGCGCGGGTTAAGTCTTGAACAAAATGAATCAGCACATATTTGGTTACTACATGGACAAACAAATGATGAAGTATGCTGTTCGCGCTTCGCATTCCTTGATTGTGAAATATAATACGGTAAGTTTTCGTTATATAATTGCATCGATGCATATATAATACATATATATAATATATATATACATATATAAATATATATGTATATATATATACATATACATATATGTATGCATGACAATAATAATACCGGCTTTATGTGTGCAAGCCCTCGCTGAGCAATAGTTCCACCAAATTCATCCCAAACAACCTCGCCTTCGGACTTACCAAGATCCTCATGCTTACTGTAGGAAGGGTGAACAGTGCAGAAGCTAACCGGGGCACCCCTTCTTATAGCGTGCCGCGAGAGCCGGTCTTGACGGTGGTCAGCCCACCTCCCACCTTGATAGTCAGCTGATGACGTGCCGTCCTGCCGAAGGGGCGGGACCGGTGTGAGGCTGGCAGCGTCGCGGTACAGGTGGCGAAGCACCCCCACTGTCGCTGCCCTTCTCCGGCCTCCTGCACCACCACTGCCGCTGCCCTTCTCCGGCCCCTGCCGGCCCCTGTACCACCACTGCCGCAGCCCTTCTCCAGTCTCCTGCACCACCACTGCCGCGGCCCTTCCCCAGCCTCCTGCCTCCTGCACCACCACCGCCGCGGCCCTTCTCCAGCCTCCTGAACCACCACTGCCGCGGCTATTCTCCGGCCCCTGTATCCTGCACCACCACTGCCGCGGCCCTTCTCCGGCTCCTGCCGGCCCCTGTACCACCACTGCCGCGGCCCTTCTCCAGCCTCCTGCACCACCACCGCCGCGGCCCTTCTCCAGCCTCCTGCCTCCTGCACCACCACTGCCGCGGCCCTTCTCCAGCCTCCTGCACCACCACTGCCGCTGCCCTTCTCCAGCCTCCTGCACCACCACTGCCGCTGCCCTTCTCCGGCCTCCTGCACCACCACTGCCGCGGCCCTTCTCCAGCCTCCAGCCTCCTGCACCACCACCCCCGCAGCCCTTCTCCAGCATCCTGCACCGCCACTGCCGCTGCCCTTCTCCAGCATCCTGCACCACCACCGCCGCGGCCCTTCTCCGGCCTCCTGCACCACCACTGCCGCTGCCCTTCTCCGGCCTCCTGCACCACCACTGCCGCTGCCCTTCTCCGGCCCCTGCCGGCCCCTGTACCACCACTGCCGCTGCCCTTCTCCAGTCTCCTGCACCACCACTGCCGCTGCCCTTCTCCGGCTTCCTGCACCACCACCGCCGCTGCCCTTCTCCAGCCTCCTGCACCACCACCGCCGCTGCCCTTCTCCGGCCCCTGCCGGCCCCTGTACCACCACTGCCGCTGCCCTTCTCCAGCCTCCTGCACCACCACTGCCGCTGCCCTTCTCCGGCCCCTGCCGGCCCCTGTACCACCACTGCCGCTGCCCTTCTCCAGCCTCCTGCACCGCCACTGCCGCTGCCCTTCTCCGGCCTCCTGCACCACCACCGCCGCGGCCCTTCTCCAGCCTCCTGCACAACCACCGCCGCTGCCCTTCTCCAGCCTCCTGCACAACCACCGCCGCTGCCCTTCTCCAGCCTCCTGCACAACCACTGCCGCTGCCCTTCTCCGGCTCCTGCCGGCCCCTGTACCACCACTGCCGCTGCCCTTCTCCGGCCTCCTGCACCACCACTGCCGCTGCCCTTCTCCGGCCTCCTGCACCACCACCGCCGCTGCCCTTCTCCAGCCTCCTGCACCACCATCGCCGCGGCCCTTCTCCGGCCCCTGCCGGCCCCTGTACCACCACTGCCACTGCCCTTCTCCAGCCTCCTGCACCACCACTGTCGCGGCCCTTCTCCAGCCCCTGTACCCTGCACCACCACTGCCGCGGCCCTTATCCAGCCCCTGCACCCTGCACCACCACTGCCGCGGCCCTTCTCGAACACGTGATGGTCTGCCAGACCAAGCACTGGAAGCAGGCTGTGGAAAGCGCTTTACCAAATCGCTCGTCCTTCCGGAACCAAATGCCCGGAGAAAAGAAAACCATTTGCCGCCAATAACCTAGGAGCAGTTTGGCCGAAAGTATAAGCTGATTAATTCCTGGTGATAAATGAAGTTTAATAACATTGAAAATACGTCTACATTTTCGTCGGTGCGTTCAGTCTGCAAGCTTGAACTATAAGTATCCAAATTGATCAACCTTTGTAGTTCACCAGGTAATCAGAGGAACAATTTCGAACTAAGCAAGGAAGCCGCCTCAATCTTATCAACTCAAGTCAAGGCCAAGCCAGCTTTGCTTCAATATTTGCTTCAACCCGCTTCGTTTTGCTTTGCGTCAAATGCGCACACTTGCACTGCCATGGCGGCTGTTTGTGTGCCCATCTACGATTACCTGAATTGCACCACAGCACGGTAATATCTGCCACTGAAACGATAAAGGTCATTTAGAAGGTTCTAGGTTTGCTCAGGGGGAGGGGGCACCCATGTTGGAGCATGGAAAGGTTGTAGGAGTTGCTAAGAGGGATCCATCCTGATTGGGAGAGTTGTAGTATGGAAGGGTTGTTGGAGCTGTTAAGAGGTGGGTGGGGTGGGTTGGGGGAGGGTCCATCCTGATTGGAGCATGCTCGTCAGCCATTGGTGCATGCCCAACAATCATCGACAGGATAAGAACACATTCGCAATGTGATGGGAACCTGTTGTTACATCTAAACAATCATAAAGAAATCAATACATTCAAACAAAGCTTATGAATGACGGTATTGCCGATATTTGCCGTATTTTTTGGTACTAGTTCTATGTTGTCTGCATCAATTATTCCATAATTTAATTAATACTCTTCAGTTATCTTCATAGTTAAGATGTTGCTATTGTTTGCTTAAAATTATGATCCCCTGAGTCGCCCCACCATCGTCGCTTGATTCATCGCGTTGCCTTGTCCTTCACGCGATTCATAGCAAATTCATCCACTGGCTTTATCTTTGTGTTCGATTTTCATCATGTAAAAACGCATCTGGACGTATTACGAGATCCAACATGTGTGGAAATTCGAGCGTGAAACATGTTTGGCATCTTCTACGCATTGTTGTCACAAAGAAAATGTACCTTCAGTGAAAGACAATGATCCATTCCGAGCCAGCCCAGCAGCGCGATATATCAGTATCATACCCAGTCCCAATGCAATTTGGATGCAATTGATACATGGCTAAAAGAGAGACTCGCAAGTTACTTTGATGAATAGTCTACATATTATTTAAATATAGCACACGGTGGGAAGTTTATGTACGCCATGCAGTACACCACTCCAATAAGATTCACAACATCACTATCACATGCCTAGCATGAAGCATGTTATTTCCGTGCAATTCCGAGTTCATTTGAGGGTGCAAACGTTTCATCTAACTAGTGACCGTAATTGGGCCATACTCGAGATTGACCCAGGCGTAGCGAGATCTCCTTAACCTCCACCATTCGTACACTCCTTCTCAACAACTCGTTCGGTGAGCCGATATCTGTCCCAATAACCAACAGAGTTAACACCAGATGTCCTAGTACCCCACGGAGTTAACACTGGACATATATTTGATGCCGATCGCATGTGGCGTTCCAATGAGCAGACTTAAGCAATTATCGCCGACCATATTGGTACCGGAAAAGTGGCATGGCTCTGAGTAGCTGCTGTAGAATGTGGGCTTCCCGCGCCACCGGCCTCCATGTATTCTCTGATACCAACAGTCAGCTAGCTTCGTTGCAATTAGGACGACCTTTTGAGATCGGTATCGACAAAGCTGGTGCTACGACTTCAGCGCATGATTGCGTTCCCGGGAGTGCCGCGCGACATGCTTCCTTCAATAGTACCTCCGTGTGTGTGTTCGCACTAGTTAATGTGCTTCCTACAAGTGTAGGCGTTTCACGTTCAGTTTACACATGCTTGCATTATCAATATTTACTATTTCTCACAATGTGTTGGGAATAGGATGCACATACAGTACGGGGATGTCGTACAGTGTAGGGATGCACCTCCTACACTATATGAATATAAGTGACAGTGGCGCCACATGCAAGACCAAGTAACAGGACACACACTAGACAAAGATGTGATCCAGAATGCTCTCAATTAGCATTGATGCGAATATCTCCTTGTGCATATCTCATTTGTGTTGTCAAATAGCATGCAAAGAATTCCTGCGCAAACAAAGTTCCATTGCAATGTTCAAAGCTAATTTCCACCGAACGTGTTTGTGCCAAGTTGAAACCGACAGGCACGCAGTTGATTACATTATCTGATGCGTGCAGCTTCGTGCTTCCATTGAAAGTCCAACGATAACGTCAAGTGCTCTAACAATAAATTTTAACTGTGAAATATCGTCAAAGTTGTTCTGTCGTGAACCACGTCAAGCTGATTATGGGAGAAGTCACACGCACTGCAATCTCAGTAAATAATATAGATGCGTAATAATAGGGTATTTTCCACGTAATTCCGTCGGTAAGTAAGCATGCTAAGTCACGTAGGGTCATTTGACTACAAGTAGGCTAAGTTAAGTCATTACCACTGTACACATAGTGTGAGGTGATAGTTGATTGTCATATGTAATTTCCAAGCATATGTCCGAATTTCATTGATCTACCTGCCGTAGATTTATAATGGAAGAGAGAGTGCACGAAATCCGTCCTACCCGGAAAATACAAAATCGCAAAAAGTCACGAAGAGCCGACGGCCATAGTGAACATTTATAAGAAGCCAGCATTGCTTATGTTTTGTTTAGTCAGGGAAACCATGCCCACTTTTATTTCCGTCTTCAAATTTATAAATTTTGCTGGGATAAGGGACACGGGCGGTCACGAGGTCATGTGGTCATGGGGTCGCGAAGTCAAGTGTTGGAAACATTGGTATGCTGTATCGGGAATCTTTCAGTTGGTACTTTTTCTTTCTTTCTATATTCATCCTGTCTGCTTCTTATTGATGATGTGAGATATCCATCATCAAACTAACGCATTTTATTGACATGAAAGTGAGTAAAAATAAATGAGGCTATAGCTCAAAACCCGTGAATTTCCACAGCCGAATTCAGAGCCAAATGCTACCTTATCAGCAAATGTTGGTTTCAATCGACATATGTGGGGTAATGCATCGGGTGATCTGTCGCGGAACGCACCAGTACCGTACAATTGCCCCCCCCCCCCCTACCAAAAAATGCCAGATCTTTGAATTTATAGCACTGAACAAGATATGAGAGCAGGTAATGTCTTCTCAGTAAGCATCTGGAGGTGCTTCTAGGTGATGTCAAGTACTATCATGTGCTGTTCGGGCTTGCCTTGCCAAGGCAGGTAGATGCTGACAAAGAGTGGTATATCGGACCTATTTGACCCTTAAAACACCAATCCTAAATCATTTATGACTGTTTTGTAGTGCCCTCCTAAGCGTGCCCTGCTAAAGGCGGTCTTCAGAACAAAGCTTCGTGACAATGGCTAAGATCATGATTGGTATGACTAGTTCGACCTCATATGTCCTGCTACGAGCTAAATAAGATGGAGCAAAGCGCAAACCAAAGCTGAATGCTCCCATGGATATCGTGATTGTAAGTTGAATGGAGGTGGTCCATGTCAGAGCTTAACATCTCTATGTTCGACTATTGTCGAGAAATTGCAATTGTAGTTGACTATTCTCGAGAGTTGTAATCTGTGTTGAATTTCACAAGTTAACTTCGGGTAAACACCTGCGATTATATTTCCGTTGCGACTCCCAATGAGCTGAGTTTTATCCGGCGTCTCTCCGTCAAACGGGGGCCACTGGCGCGACGTTGTCAAGCATCCATTCTCTGGAAATTGAGCATGCTGACAAGCGCCGAGTCGGCTGATGTGAAAATACTTCCTTGAGGAATTACCAGAATTAAGTGCATGCAACCAGCACCACAGCTATTTTATTTTCAATGAATTAAATGCTTGCAGTGAAAAGCTTGCAATGCGTTGATCTTGCCTCTGTCGAAACGAACTGAGTGCCACTCACGTAGCTAGCACAGATTGTGCAGAAAATATTTGACAAACAGCAGTTTATTGAAAAGTAGTCCAGTGTAGATCCACCCACATGTTAAATTTCACCGGCGGCGACGCAACTATTCCCGGATCTGCGCGGATCAGCTGACTTGGCGGTGAGCTGCCGGCTGAGCTCCACTCCTGTCGGGCAGCTGGGAGTTGGTGACGGCGGCAGACAGCTGGTCACGCAGCAGGTGGCCAGGCTGACAGCGATAGACAGAGGCTTACGCTTTGGTCCTATGTGCAGACTATGCAGCTGGGCTTCAGACCAGCCCTCAAACCAATCGCGGCGGGGGCAGCCATCCTCAGGCCAAGTGGGAGTCCGGCTCCGAGTCCGATGGCGGGGGAAGCCAGCCCGAAACCAGCTGTCCTCAGGCCGATTGGGAGTCCGGCTCCGAGTCCGATGGCGCGGGAAGCCAGCCCGAAACCAGCTGTCCTCAAGCCGATTGCGGGGGAAGCCAGCCCGACACCAGCTGTCCTCAGGCCGATTGGGAGTCCGGCTCCGAGTCCGATTGCGGGGGAAGCCAGCCCGACACCAGCTGTCCTCAGGCCGATTGGGAGTCCGGCTCCGAGTCCGATTGCGGGGGAAGCCAGCCCGAAACCAGCTGTCCTCAGGCCGATGGCGGGGGCGGCAAACACAGCCGGGGCGATAGCCGGAGCGGCAAACACGCGCTTCCTGATGTGAACGGGGGCGGTGTGCACGGGAGTCGGCACAGCGTACGGCACAGGCACGTCGTACGGCACAGCGTACGGCTGGGGCACGTGGTTGATGGTCTTAACCTCTGCGGGGTACTTGCTGATGGACAGGGTGGCCGGGTTGATGAACGTCTTGCCGATCAGGGTCCTGGGCGCGGCGATGGCCGGGGCAGTGATGGCGGGCTTGTGGATGGTGGTGGTGTGGCCAGTGACAACGGGACGGTCGGCGAAGTGCACCGTCTTGGTGATGGGGATCTCGATGTTGTGGCGGATGATGGCCGGCCGGGCGGCGACCACGTGCCTCACGACGGGGGCGGCCACCGCAACAGCAGCAGGGACAGCATAGGCATTGGCACGCACAGCAACAGCCGGGACAGCTAGGGCGGCGGGCCCCAGACCAAAGGCGGGGGCGCCGAGACCGATGGCGGAGTTCCCCAGACCAAAACCAAGGCCGGGGGCGGCGAGACCGATGGCGGAGTGCCTCAGACCAATGGCGGGGGCGCCGAGACCGATGGCGGAATGCCTCAGACCAATGGCGGGGGCGGCGAGACCGATGGCGGAGTGCCCTAGACCAAAACCAAGGCCGGGGGCGTTGAGACCGATGGCGGTGTGCCCGAGACCAATGGCGCCGGTGGGAAACCCAATTCCCGCCGTTTTCAAGCCAACAACGGGGGCGAGAGCCTTCAGGTTGAGCCCGTCAAGCTTGAGGGTCTTCAGGTTCGTCGCACCGGTCCATCCCCCGAGGCCGATGGGGAGAGCAGCGCTCCTCAGGCCGGCCACTCCGTCGCAGAGGCTGATGCAGGCGGGTGCCGCAGACGCCGCCACTGCCAAGGCAGCCAGCACCACCTGCGAACACATCCGTTGTCATCGGCCGCACAATGCATTAATGGTGAGCCACCACCTGAGGACACTGCAAGGATGTGAACGTGAACCATGTCGACGTTAGCCTGATGAGACAGTGTAGCCAGGTGAGAAGTGACAGTGTGGCTAGCGAGACCGACTTGGAGGCCACAGGTGCACAGTTCGAAGTTTGCTCGCGGCGAGCTCCGGTTGCCCGGGAGTGCCTTCTGTGACGTCACGCTAAACACGAGCGTCTCAGTGGGGAAACACGAGCGACCTGTCGCCGGGAACCGCACACTGTAGGGGGGGGGGCACGACACGGGGGTGGTGCTGACGATGGACGGTCCCCGGCCCGCCGCGCCAGTCGGCTCCAGTGCGGTATCGTACCGCCTGCACTGCCATCAAATGCACCGCTCTTCCATCGGTATCGGAAGTCTGGCAAGATTCAGAGGTGACTGGGACCTGTCTTGTACGTCCGAATAATTCATTTGCACCGAACAAATATTTTTAGTAGAATTTTCTGTACCAAGAAACCACCCATTTTGCGTCAGGATTGAGTGCCATGCAAGAGGATGCAAATGATAATTTACGAGCATTTCGAGAACGATGGTACAGTGGGCTGATCGAACCGAACACCCGAAAACCCATACATGCACTGGTGAAACATCCATGCTGGCGCCACTCACAAATGTCTGCATGCTGTGTGAGGTAGTTCCTGTTGCTGATGTGGCTGCTGGCTGTCGGCCTGGTGACTACTGTGTACCAGTGCAGTCGGGGATGGCGACTTTATACACGCGCAGTCGACCTTGCGTCCGGTCGCCATGCACGCAGCCCGGCCGCTCGGCCCCTCCCTCGAGTACCGTTGCAGGCAGGCATGCCCACTGCCAGGTGTGTGACGTCTGAAGGGCAGTGTCACCGCAGGTCACCTCATCACCGGGCGGTCGGTTCGGGCCGCCATCAGCGCAGCTCGTGTTCAAGTAGGCACCAGTTCCGCTGTGCCATGATGCTTAAACACTTGCGCAAGGATATGTGCATGTATTCTTCACGTGCACTCCAATCTTTACATTCAGCTTGGTTTATGCACCTGAAAACACGCGCATGCACATATAAATATATCGTCAATAGATACATGAACATCTGTTGACTTCCACTTATTCGCTGCTCATTATCTCCCCCCCCCCCCGCATCCTTTCATCCTCTTCTACTCGAGCATTGCGGTTCCCATTGGCAGTGTACTACTAATGTCCGTGGAAGGATGATTACATTTGTGTTTTGTGTATTGTTGGCATTGCGATTCCCTTGCCCTATCTGTGTCTTGATGATTTATGGTGTATGGAGCCATACGTTTATTTTTCGGCATCCATTAAGATCCCTTTCCTTCACATGTACGTACCAATCCACAAGCATACGTTACATAAAACCCTGTTTCTGAGAGGTTTCGAGAGTATTTTTTGCTTTAGCTACGGTGAGGCGTCCATTTTTTAAAAAAATAGCTGAAATGCCAGAAGCAATATAAAACTCGTATACGAACTCATCGCCTTGCGATTGGTCGACATATCTGTGACGTAACACAGAGAAGTACAGCGATGCCCATCTGCCGATCATTGAATATTGTGCATATGATGCTACAAATTCGCTTTAAGTTTGAAAGGATGAATTATGGGAAACGGTGATGTTATTCTGGTTTTCTTCAAGCAACAGGAATACAATCATAATTAGGCCAGAAGCCGTATCTCTCGGCCTCCCGAAGATCGATAAGATCAGAAGGTAGTTCAGGGATGCTGCACTCCGAAACGGTTCCGCTCATTGTTGCTAGTGTTACCGTTTGCTGTGACGACCAGTTATGCGCCATAGCATACCAGCGGCGTATGCAACGGTGAAGTGTGGGGTGGGGGACGAGTAGTCTGGGGGAATGCTGCTCGTTACACAATCGAAAGCTTGTGAGTTCGAGTCTCATCTGTCGCTGCCCTTCGCCCGCAACCAATCGGCGTGAGAGATTGGCGGCGCTACATGACTTAACAGTCAACGTAGTCGTAGGACTAATAATAACCATCGAAGTGTGGGATGGAGGACAATGTGCGTTTATGACCCCTCCTCCTCCCCCGCTAACCGAATATTTCGGCCAAAGTTTAGCCTCAAGAGACAAGAGCGCCCCTTCGGCATGCTTGATTTCATCCGCGCATCGCTGAGCAAACTTTCAGCAGAAGGTGTCCCTTCCAGAGCAAAAGGCGGACAATTGCAGTGGCGCCCTTTCAATCAATTGGAAGCCCTTTGGACGACACTACCCTCATGAAATTCCTGGATCCGCCACTGATGCCTACCATGCCACTGTTAGACAGCTTATCTGAGGTGGCGAGAGGTGGCGGGCTGGTGGCCCGGTCCTCTGCAACCACTCTGGCACTTTCAATATTTTGGAAAATCACTCCCTTTGATCTTTACCAGGTCAAGAACCTTTGATGACGAGGACTTTAATTTGTAATGTGTGTTTGTGTAGTTCCAACATGCACTCGGTTATAGGAAAATGTTACCGAAGCATCAGCATAGGCTTCTATACCTAAAAGCATATTGCATGCAAATAAAATTACAGACTAACCTTTGATCACGTCAGCCGCCAAACAGGAGACGGAGGCATGCGTACTAGCAATATGACTAACCTCTTGTTTTAAATTATGGTTGTTTGATATCGTTGGCATCGCAACACGAATAACCTACAACTTAATATTGGAAAATGTGACCTTGAACGTTAGTTTGAAGCTCCAGGATGAAATGCCACAACGTGAAAATTGATCGGAGCTTCTAACTTAAAAGTATAAAATTTAGTAAGCTTCAAAGTGTGGCTAGATTACGTGGAAACTTTACTATTGTGAAACTGGCTAGAGCGAGGTGTTTTAAATATGCGCATATACAATTCGTCATGCATGGGCAGCTCTACCCCGGAGAGTTCGCAATGGTGGTTTTGCATGGTGGTCGCTTACGTAATGCAGCATAGTTTTGTCATAATTATCTTGAATGGCGAGCATTTCTTACTCTTCTTTCTGGCATATCCGTTGTCAAATAACAATCCCGCTATATTCGCATTATGTGGCATATCCCTTCAAAGTTAGTCAAGTCTTGTGATCCAAGAACAATACCATAATAGTAGTTTTATATTACATGTGCCCTTAGAGTTACTCTAAACATTTGTTCAGCGAGCTTTTATCAAGTTGAGACTTGTGAGATCTACCAACTCCTTGAACGTCATAACACATCCTTCCTACTAGACACAGGTCCAGGATTTTGTCAAGATTATAAAGATTCCAGGGGATGGGCGGAATGCTCAGCCAAGACTCTCACTCTCCGTTTGCAAAATCCTGAATCCAACCGAAAATTAATCTCCACAATTTTACTCCAGTTTTGAACTCCAGTTAAGCCTCATTGTTACTAACCATTAACCCGCACCGTCATTCCGGTCAAAGACCATGTCATTACCTGGTCTCTGACCCTCACACTGGGGTGGGGGGTTAGTAAACCCCTTCTAAAATCCAAACTAAGTATCGCACAAAAACGAAGGAGATGTTATCGGATAGCCCTCGAGGAGTAGGGTCCGAGTCCGCCTTCCAAAACAATTTCCCCCCAAAAGTGACGTCACCAGGGGTGCTACATTTTCACGACTTTTCACGATTTACATTATGTTTTTGGCTCTGGGGAGTTCATTTCGTGGATATATAAAAAATTATTTGGAATGAGAAAAGGACAGCGAAATCGACCAAGGCCATACATTTCCCCCCCCCCCCAACTTTGTTTTGAAATTTCAAAATATTGAGTTTTCATGTTATCTTTAATTTTCCTTTTCCAATGGATAGACCAGACCTAGAAACTTGCCCTAAAAAATGCTTACTTTAGCCGGAATCTTCTATTTGAACTGCAATTGGCAAATACGCAAAATTTATGTGGAGTCAAAAACGAAAAAAGAGTAAAATTCCACTCGTACGTTTTGTTGCATCACTAAAGATAAGCAAACGCTGAAAGTTTCATTAAAATATCTTTATGCGTTAAAGCGTGACAACTGGTTGACCTTTTTGGAGGTGACCTCACTTGACCTTGACTAATTCGTTGACCCTAGGTGACTTTACTTCAAAATTTTGAAACTGCATGCCAAATTGATGTGGGAAAAGGTATGCCGAATTTGGGCGCGCTGTCGAGCGCCATTCGTCCACTATCCGCGAAAACACCTGAGGGGGGTGCGGTTGAAGACCCCCCGAGACGGGACGGGTTAATACACTTCCATCCGCATTGCACCAACAAACGAAAAAGTGAATGCATGAGGAGTCATTCGCCATCTCAGCAGTCATCGCTCTGTGCGTGCACAATCATATGAGCTGGCTCGGCCGTCATGTAGCTGAAATAACGGGACCAGTCAATTAATCCCAAACCGGTTCCGTGCTTGTTTACTGACTCTGGTGAGAACCACCAATGCTACTGAAGATAAATTGGTTCAACCCTGAAGTGCACTATACCTGTACAAGACTTGCGCCGGTTAGAACTACATAGATATAGTTCTAAGTACACCTGCTCGATTTAAAGTTAAGGACATAACCTGATTTGAAGTCAAGGATATACCCGGTGTGAGGATAAGGATATAACCTGTGTGAAGTGCAGACAACACTTGATTCGAAGTTAAGTTTACCATCTGTGTTAGGTTTTGGATAAAGCATGTGTGGGGTAAAGAATATAATAGGTGTGATTTCAGGATGACAATATATCTTGTGTAACTTGATGTTGAGGATACAATTTGTATGATTTGGGGCTTGGGATGTAATGTGTGTGATATAGTAAAAGCCATACGCAACTACAATGACATTATCCACGAACTTTCCCAAACATCTCCTGTATGGGGTATGGCACTTTAAGCTGTAGTTTTAGTGAATTTCTGGAATTTGAGCTGGAGTTTCGTGAATTGAGGTCGAATTCATGAGACAATTTGCACCTATGCATCACGACAGCGTTCCTCAATCATTATTTTGGTACGTTTCGCACACGCTTACCAGCTTTCTCATGGGCGCGAATGATCAACCCTGGTCGATGCGCCCTAAAGCCCAAATAACTAACTAACTACCAGCTTTCTCACATTATCAGGGCATGCCCGAATACAAAGATATTAAGAAGTGCCGTAGTTTGTTCTAACAGTCACTATATATAGCAACTTCTGAGACTGAGCAGGACGTGGCAACACAGCAGGATGTGGCAACACTGAGCAGGATGTGGCAACACTGAGCGTGAGTCCTGCTCAGTGTTGCAGGATGTGGCAACACTGAGCAGGATGTGGCAACACTGAGCGTGAGTCCTGCTCAGTGGTTGCCGGCAGGCGCTGCCAGGTGATGCCAGATGTCGTTTACGCTTGCCTTGTCAAGTCGGCTGCGTGGTGACTGACATCGGTACTTGCCTTCTTCCGGGACTCATAATCGGTGAGACATCATTGATCCAGATCCAATTAGCTAGATGTACTCTAAACCGTAGCGATGAACATGAAACAAATACGTATCCCAAACAAAGTTTTAGGATTAATTTTGGGCGTATGCTATGTGGTCCACAATATCACTGTTACATCCTTACAGAAGACAAATTGTTTCAAGTGATCAAAGTAAGTTATTCAAATGGTGCTTTAAGCGTACTGAGCCGTGAAATGAAGACATTATCTATGACATCAAGCAGCATGCTGCTAAATATAGCTGAACTTATCGGAAGGGTTACCACTACACCCATTAGCTAAAGCTGTCACACTAACGGTCTCGTTAAGGTGTCCCGAGCGGTCTCGTGAAAGCGACAAATATACCTGTGTACACACCTGCACACATACAGAGCGTGGACACATCTACTTCGGATCCAATAGAGCGTCTGCCTTACATAGTTAACTGGAGAGCGAGGGTCATCTGACGACCACGCCTCCATGTAATTCAACCATTAGACGTCTGTAAATACATAGATAATTCGAGGGCAGAAAAAGACAGTCAAGACAGCTAAACGCTTGGCCGTTTTACCATCATTGACAACATGAAAATCCAATATTTATTCCCATGCAGGCCACTGGCTCTATTGTCTGCCATAGAGAGCTATAAAGTGTAGGCTATGCTGATGCATTCAGCAAGAATAATGTAAACTAGGTCATCGGCGTTTCAAGTAGGTAAGTTCACCATTTCCGTTGCTTTGCTACGATCGTTCTAATACGTTTTGGGACAGAAGAGGAAACAAGGTAGGTTTCCTACTTCCAGAGAGCATAATGATCATGGGAGTACCAGATCGCGTGTTGAGTTATCCCGTCGGAATGATGGCATTTTGACATTCTATAACTCATACTTCACAATGGGCCATCCACGAGCCACACTGAAACACGTGGTAATTGACGAAGAGAAAAGATATTGCTATGAACACTTTGAAAAGAAGTATCCATCCATAGGCTTGGATGGACTGATTGAGATTGACTTTAATGATAATCCACGCCGTTATATTCCAGTATGGAAAGCAATCATTTATTATTACTTTAGCTATCGGTTGTGCGCATATTTGATTTACGTCTTACGTATACTAGCGTTGAGTTAACAATTGTTTCTGGGCTTACACCCAGAAACAATACTCACAAAATATTGATTATAAATGAAGGCATGACTAAAACAAGTTTGCCCTAGTCGCTTTTAACCAGCATGCAAGTCCCACAATGGAACTTTTTGGCGGAAGTGTTGCACGTCATAGTACAGGCTAGTGCATTCAGATGATGTAATTCTGCGCATGAGCAATAGGTTGGTCCGGTTTACACACTTTTTGCCAAATTCGATAGCAGGTCTCCCTAATTTGATGCATTTTGGGCCGCTGAACGCGATAGAAGCATCAGAAATGCAAATTTCTCACATCTTTTGATGGCCTCGGCCACTTGAAGATTTTGCAAGGACCAAATTTTGAAAATTTCTGCATCTCATAAGCGGACTGGTGGGAAAATGAGTCCGCTTGGACATTACATCGTCGAGGAAATTCATTTTTGATCATTTGGCACCGCTCCAAGATTCTAGCTGACTTACTAACTCAGATTTCGTCTTCTGAAGTATGGAAGCTTCGAGCGGTTCCCTGGGCTGCCAACAGATGGCAGGCCTAGCGAGCCCGGCTTCCTTTCATGCCTTATGACGGACGCGTTTGTACTTTCCACCAAGCGTGGTTTGGCGTCTTGATGCACTAGTACCGTCCCAACTAACTTATCGGTTATGTTTTATCTGAATTAGAGATGCAAATACCCAAAAATGGTAACGGATTCTACAGTGAAATAGTCGCACATATTGGTTGAAAAGAGGTGGTACTGTACAGAACATCCCCGCGAAGCCTAGCCTGAATCGCAACAAGGTAATCAACATGAAACCAGTGTCACCACTCATATCTTTATGTGTTTTGTAAAAGGTGTATTCTATGTATTCCGTCAGATCATCTGTCATCATCATTCAGCCGACGCCACCAGGGTACGCATCAACAGCCCTCCGCGCTGAGACTCGCCGCAGCGGCGCTCACTCACTCACTGGCCCGGAACCGGCGACGGAAGGCCACCTTATTCAGACTATAGCCGCCTTGGCGGGCTCTGCCGGTGAAAGCCGCTGCCGACTCCATGATCAGGTTTACACTTCGCTCCGTCGCCTGCATGTGGCAGAGAATGCCAGTTTGCAGAGGCTCGTCCAGCATACGCGCCAGCTCATCGCCACCAAGTGGGCGGGTCAGGGGTGGCTCGGTATCTGCCTGGTGGTGCTGCAAATCCATCAACTGCATAAAGTTTCTGGCCCGGAGGATTTCCGGGCATTTGTAAGCCCGGACTGGCTGCCCAGGCTGCCGGCACTGACGGCCCTCAGCGATGAACTGGATAGCTCGGGCCCGGATCTCTCGGCGTTCGTCCCCGAGCATGCCGAGGACGACGGCCTCAGGGTGCGCCATCATGGCGTTCCCGCAAAGTCTTCTCTGCACTTCGGCCAGATCATCGCCGGTCATGTGGTGGCGCTGCCGCTCGAGCTGGTCGCACAGGTGGCGCGGCGCCTCCACCAGGTCCGGCCGGTGTCTGATTGCCAGCACCGTTGGGATGTGAACATCCACAACGTACAATGAAAGCGTCTGCAGCTCGGCACTTGGGCTACACCACGCCGGTCAGGCTGCTAATGCTCAAGCTGTGGGGAAAGCTGGAGAAGTGTTGGTATTTGAACGCAATTGACGAGCACGAACGATCGTGATACCGTGCAGAAATCATGAAGCTATTGGATGCAGGGAAGCAATATGAAATCAGTGAATTAAATCATCACCTCATTTGTACCTTGGAAGCCTTTTAAGATGAGACTGATGCTAAGCAAACATATAACAAATTTATTAAGACATATGAAACAGGTATTAAAAAATTATCTAAAACTTTTACACACAGTAGAAGAAAGAATCCAATTAAACCACGGGCAATCCCTGCACCTTTGTGTTCAATAAATACAAAAAATAAACTATATGCAAAATATATTAGGAATAAAATTTTACTGAATGAAAATAAGTACAAAATATATATGAACATGCTTTGCAATGTTCTTAGGGATGCGAAACGATTATATTACAAGAGGGCATTCTAGGATAGCAAAGGTGATGGTAAAAAAACATGGAAGTATTTTAATGAAATTATAAACAAGAATGAATTGCAAACAGTTCCTCCAATGTGCTTTGTTGAAAACTCTGGGACTATCTGTGTAAATGAACAAATACCTGATAATTTAATACACTTTTTTTCAACGATAGTTGGAACCAAAAATACCTGCGACACACATCAGTCCATTATATAATCTTATACACCCTAATTATGCAAGCATTAACAATATTCCTTCAGTTAATGATGCTAAATTGAAGACATTGTTAAGTATTTAAACCCTGTTCGTGGATGTATGGATAAAATTAGTACAAAAATTATGATTGGAAAATATAGAAGTATTTTGCTACATCTAACATATTTATTTAATCTTTGTCTGAACACTGCAATGTTCCCTGATACATTACAATCTGCAGCTATAATTCCTATATATAAATCAGGGGAAAATAATAAATGTACTAATTACAGGCCAATCTCTTTGCTACCAATATTTTCGAAAGCACTGGGAAGATTAATACACTTTTGGGTATCATCATTTATAAATGAAAATAATATCATGCACCCATTGCAATTTGGCTTCAGAAAAAACACAGCGCATGCATGCCAATTGCTCTGATGCATAACGAAATAACTAAATCCCTTGTAAATATTAAATTAGTTTTTACTCTGTATCTTGATTTAAGACAAGCTTTTGACACCGTCAGCATCATACAGTATTACAGGGAGGGCTGATTGGCAGATTTGATGGGCAACTGGCTCAGTGTACAGAGTGCAACCAAGAAGGGCCCTTGTGGCTCAGAGTTGCACTAATCTTTTATGTCTTTATGTCTTTTATGTCTTATCAGCATTTTGTTACAAAAATTTAACTTTATTGGCTTAAGAGGAAATATATATAAACTGTTAACCTCTTACCTATCAAATAGATCTCAAAGAACCAAGACACATGACATCATCTCCCATCCATTACATATCACAAAATGTGTTCACCTCAAGGTTCGATTCTTGGACCTTTGCTCTTTACTCTATACATTAACGATCTCTGCAATGTTTCCAATTTGGCTAGCTTTTACCTATTTGCAGACGACACTGCCGTAACTATTGCAGCTAATGATCATTCTGAATTACAAGGTAAAGTAAGTGAGGTAATACCCAAAATTATTGCATGGTTTCATATCAACAGATTATCTATTAATGCTGAGAAGACTGGATATCACATTTTTCCAGAAAACCATACGATGACCTTGGTGTCAAAATCAGTACTTCCAATATTACAAGGCATAGCTGAATACAATATTTAGGTGTATTTATTGATGAAGACATTACATGGAAAAGCCATATAAATGCCATGTCTTCAAAACTTAGTAGGAATATTGGAATTATAGGCAAGTCTAGGTACTTTTTATCAACTTGTGAATTGCTTTTTCTGTGTAATTCTTTAATATTGCCATATTTAAATTACTGTGATGTTGTATGGGGAAGTACGTAACACTCTAAGCTCGACAAGATTATTAAGTTGCAGAAGCGTGTTATTAAGATGGTTGATAAGAAACCGTAATTATACCATACAAATGAATTGTTTATTAAACATGTATTTACATCATGCTAGGCTTTCTAAATCAATCATTACCAGCACCTCTTTCTAATATGTTTCAACTATATGGACAAGGTGGCCTGAGAGTTAGACAACACTTTCAAATACCCTTTTCTGATATCAATTATAGAATGTTTTCATTGCCCTTTAGTGCACCAAAAGCCTGGAATCAAATAATCTGCTCTCGCTTCCATAGGATTGACGATGTGCCTAGGAGTAAAATTATCTTGAAGAAGCACATCATACAATACATTATTAGAAAATATGAACTTTTTCATTAAATGTTGGTAATGGTAATGTGCTATGCATGGTGATCTGGTAATCATTCGGACATTTTTGTTTAAGGATCATGTTTTCTTTTCTTTCTTCTTCTTCATACCTGGTTCGTCCTTTCTCCTTAGTGTAGTAGTAGTAGTTTAGGAAATGCATGTGCAAGATTATGATTTTGTATTATTTCCCCATTAACACCCATATCAGTTATTTTTCCTGGAGCCCTCGAAAACGTTACTAGCAAAGCTAATTGTCTGAGGGGGCTTCAGGAACATCTTTTTCTAATATCTGGGGGCGGGATCTGTCCAGCAAGAAACAGGAGCGGGGAGTGGTGTGACCTGCCTTGATTTGCTTACCACGACCTACCTCTCACCCTTGGAATTTAACGTAATTAGGTCGCACGGGTATGGAAGGGCACTCCGGCCTACCTATTAATGGGTAGGGGAATTTTTTTTAATGCTTGGATAGAGTACTTCCTCCTGATTTGTGCCATTATCCTCGGGATCTAACACGGTTCGGCTGAGGCTGCCATCCACTAAGTGCACGGCGTGCTTATAGTTCACATCTCCTCCGCTAGGCGTGACCGAAGCTCGGGCGGTAAGGTGGCCGCGAGTGTCTCCTGACAGGCAGTCCGCTCAATTTACTCTCACAAGCGGCGTGGAATATTTGTCATTTGTGGTATTGATCGCAGGTCAGGGTCATCAAGAACAATATATAATGCTCAGTGAAGTCGTCGGATGCGAAGCTGTGCTACTGGCCGATACGGAGCGCGCGTATACAGTCTACCGCAAGGTAGACTCGCTCGACAGCAAAAGGACAGCAATTGTCATAATTCTTCTTGTGCACATGCGATTCCTCATAAAGAAGCCAGGTGAGATATTCCCGCAGCTATTACGCTTTTTGCCTTCTTTTACAAGCAAACTGTCACAGTAATTTATAATTTGTACCACACTTTTATTTAGAGTTGTGGTTAACATAATAAGATGTTCTAACTAAAAGAAAGAAACATTGCAATTGCTTTCGTTTCCTTTTGGCATTAAACTTGTTTAAATTCGCGGACTATTCCACAATTTTAGAGTATATTACGATATGGGGATTTGCCAGGCAATTGGTGCAAAAACAAGTATTTTATGTGGAAATGAGCATGATACAATTTGTCATCGGACAGCTGAATAAAAGCATATAGGGCAGAGTTAATATACATGCATGACCGACATGGTCGTTGTTCTAACAGGGCTTAAAATATTTGTGTTTGGGTTTTTGGGAGTCCTGTTGGTACATTTTGATATAACTCAAAATAATTTTGTCTCATGCAACATATTCCTCATCAATATAAATGTGCTGATTCTAGTTCAATATCTTCGCGGTAAAATGAGGCTAAGCATATTCACTGTTGATGGATTCGTCGTTGCTAGCTTCTTTCGGGCATATGAAGGCGCAAAAGGGAAATATTACAACAAAAAATGTTGAAATATGTTTTTATTTTATTATCCGAAAGAGAACAGCATAATTTAGCGAAACAAAAAGTTGCTAACGCTTAAAATATATCACTGTAACCTAAATGAGAGCCACAGATGTCATCTGGGCTAAGCTTACAAAGACGATATTATAAGATGAGAACAAAAGAAATTTAAAACTAAGAATCACTACCATATCCAGAGTTATGAGAAAACTGGCTACCCCACAGTGTTACCTTGGCTAGTCTCATCAGCATCCTATATTCAAGGCAAGGTACTGAATACATCAGTGAAACCCATATCTTGGACACGAACCAGCAGGGTCGCCTGCGAACCGTACCGTGATGCCCATGCACCAGGGTCGCCACCAACACCGGATCAGGATCGCCGCCGACACTGTACTGCCACACCCACTCTCCAGGGTCGACATCGACACCGCATCAGGGTCGTCTGCAAACTTGACCGTCACACCTTTGGGCAGTTATGTTTAAACATTGCGAATATCTTGCTACGATATTCGGCAGCACGATCTAGGTGCATGAGATATCATGGGACCATGAACATAATCATGTTAAGGTTGTCCAGCGAGCTGCAATGACTTGAGCAGAAGTATATTTGCAATGGTACCAGTGGTGGTCAATCACATCAGGTAGTCAGTAATTTATATCCAACACTCGCTGAATGGTCATTCACTTTCCAGGAAAATACAGACTGATATAACTCGCTGTGTCTCGAGGGCGAGTGGTGAGGAAGGGTGGTGTAGTTCAGTGTCATCAAAGCGATCCCGAGGAGTAGAGGCGTTCTGGACTAGAGAAATCATTTGCGCCGCCCTATAAAGCGAGCGGGTTTTGCAAGCAAGTCTAAGGCAGGTGTGTATTTACGTTAAGAGAGGCGTGCGTTATAGGTTATATGACGTCCGGCTGCTGAAAGCGGGGACCGGGCGGGTACATCCCCGGAATGTTTAGCGTTTTTAAAATTATATTTTGCTCTTTCAAAAAATAATTTGCAGTTTGAGTGTGGGAGGGATAACGGAAGAGTGGTTTTGCCAGGGTGCTCTCTAACCTACTCTTGTCGAAGAGCATCGAGTTGTCTTTACTGTGTGGACAAAGAGGACATTGTCCACATCGCCTATCACCGGCTGCCACCTGTTATTTGTTAGTAGTGAGTTAGTAGAAGCAAGCATGCTTTCATTCAGGGTTGTGAGTGAAGTTAGGGCGGCGTTTTGCAATTCGGTTCATCTACTAGTCCGTTCCACATCTGAGTCGCCCGTTTTAACACGCGCCCTGGATGGCCTCGGAAAATTACGCGCACTGGAGGGGGACGGATTCCCCCCCCCCCTTAGATCTCGGCTCCTACTAAGGCTAGAGCAACGAAATTCGCAGAGTAGATGGGCACGATAGTGAACTTCTGTTGTGTGCAAATTTCATGACCTGAGGTTAATATCTTCAAGGTCAAATAAGGTCAAAATACAAAATGTCTGGTTTTGCGTGGCTTGGCTCGTCATTGTTATGGATCGCTGTGATTGTGTTAAATGCCACAAAATTGGCATTAATGATGTTTTGGACATTACTAATGATGCAATACAGATACCAGATCCGCCATTTGAACAGACCAAGGAAGCCAGGAAGAAGGCACTAAGAATGCTCGGGGCAATAAATAGGAATGTATCATACACAAGTGAGGAAGTGATCAGGAAGCTTTACTGTGCATACGTCAGGCCACATTTGGAATACTGCATCCAAGCTTGGTCTCCTAGCTATGAAAAAGATTGTTGGCTTTTAGAGAGAGTACAAAAGAGGGCTACAAAAATGGTTAATGGCATAAGCAACTTGGCATATGAGGAAAGATTGAAGAAATTGAATATGTTTTCACTTAGATATAGAAGGCTGAGAGGAGATCTCATCGAGGTCTTTAAATTTGTCAATGGTCTGGAGAGGGGATACCTTGGGGAAATGTTTGAATTTAACAGAAATGATGCAATTAGAGGTCATAAATTCCAAATTGAAGTTAACCACAGCAGAACAAGGTTAAGGCAAACTTTCTTCACAAACAGGGTAGTGGAACACTGGAACCAGCTGCCAGAAAACATCGTCAGTAGCAGCACATTGAACATCTTTAAAAACAGCATAGACAATCATTATAAGAATACAGGGCTTGCTTTTCAGTATTACAGGGAGGGCTGATTGACAGATGTGGTGGGCAACTGGTTCAGTGTACAGAGTGCAACCAAGAAGAGCCCTTGTGGCTCATAGTTGCACTAATCTTTTATGTCTTTATGTCTTATGTCTTTATTTGACCTCAAGTCACCTATCTAGGAGCATTTTATAAGGTCATTACCTGCTCCAGTTACCGGAAGCGGGCTGCCCACCCGACTGCTCCGCTGGGCGGCTCAGCACAATCGGCTTCGCAAAGAAAGGAGTGAAATGCATGAATAAAGTATGGAAATGCTTAGGCACACAATGACAAACAGTAGATTTCGGGATGTATGGAGAGTAGCATACAAAGTGACGTCAATCGCATGACAGTCATTTGCATTTATGACAATATTCCAGTTGACCAAGTTTGGTTCCATTAGCCTGCCATGAACTTGACCTGACTTGACCTCGGCGACCTAACATGACTTTTGAATTATATAACATAACAACATGCATCAAACAAGTCGCTAGTGTTGTCAAGAACACTTCCCTATTGACAACATACGGGAAGCGCATCAGCGCCGATTTTTGTGGTCTGGAGCTGTGAATTTATTCTCCTTTAACATAACTTGAAAAATGTTCGTCCGATTTTCATGTTTCTTACTTCAAGCAATGCGTCGGTCCGGGTTGTGAGTGAAGTTAGGGCGGTGTTTTGCCATTCGGCTCATCTACGTCCGTTCCACATCTGAGTCGCCGTTTTAAATTATGAATTGCAAAGCAAGTCGGCTCGTCACATGAGGTAGTCATTACACTGGTGCGGTGGCGCCTCTGGGAAACCATTTTACGTTCTCAAACAGGTTTGCCTACGTCTGATGGCATCTCTAGGAAGCCATATATTTCGAATGAGAAAGCGAATCGTCTCATGTATGTACACGTTCGATGCCACTCGTGGATGGCTATTTAACCCGTCCGGCCTCGGGGGTTCTTCAACGGCCCCCCCCGCAGGTTTTTCGCGGATAGCGGACTAACGGCGCACGGCAGCGCCCCCAAATTTGGCATACCTTTTACCACATCAATTTGACATGCTGATTCAAAATGTTTAAGTCAGATCATCTAGGGTCAACGAGTTAGTAAAGGTCAAGTGAGGTCACCTCCAAAAAAACATTCAACCAGTCGTCACGCTTTAACGGATACAGATATTTTAATGAAACTTTCAGCGTTTGCTTATCTTTACGGATGCAACAAAACGTACGAGTAAATTTTTTTCTCGTTTTTGACTACATATAAAATTTGCGTATTTGTCAAATTGCAGTTCAAATACAGGATTCTGGCTAAAGTGAACATTTTTATTAGGGCACGTTGACTTCCAACAACGTTTCTCGGTCTGCTCTACTCAGCGGAAAAGGAAAATTAAAGACAACTTGAAAACTTAAAAAAAGCATTTGGGGGAGAGGGGGAATTATAGCCCTGGTCGATTTCGCTGTACTTTTCTCGTTCCAAATAAATTTTGTTTCTTCATATATCCCCCAAAATGAACTCCCCAGAGTCAACATATTGTAAGTCGTGAAAAAGTCATGAAAATATTTCCCCCTGGTGACGTCACTTTTGGGGGAATGTTGTTTTGGAGGGTGGACCCGGACCCTACTCTTCGAGCGCTTTCCGATGACTTCTCTTTCGTTTTCGTGCGATGCTTAATTTGGATTTTAGAGGGGATCTTCAACCGCCACCCCCCTCCCGACACGGGGTGTGAGTATTTGACCGGAAAGACGGCGCGGGTTAAGTTTTTCGCAGGAGTGCATGCGCGGGCACACATTGCATATTGGAGTGCGTGTTGGTGGGCTGTGTCTACAATGATGCTGCCAGTTTCGTGGCGTACCGATAAAGCCAAATAGTACTTGGAGGATTTACGAGTGATTGTCACCCAGAAGTGATGGAAACGAGAGGGTGGTGCCCCTATTTGGACGAAGGCCTTAAGTGATTGTCTTTGAGCGTCAAAGCTACCACAGTCTAGCAGGATATGAACACTGAATGTAGTGTTGCAGGTGCAACAGCGAGGTGTTGGATAATGGCCATCCTCTAGCTGTGTTGGTTTGGTGTCACCAGTTCTAAGTCTAGTGAGGATGACTTGGTTTTGATGGTGTGATTAATGTGGTGTGTTCTATGTGCCTAGTATTGGTTTGACGTTGTGAATGTGGCTGGTGCTGTGAGGTATAGATTTGTGTTGTGGCCATGTGTTCTGATGATGCTTACGTATGTGGCGTTGTAGGAGTGCTTTGCAATCGTCTACCAAATATTCCATGTTGGGATAAGTGGTCGATGCTAACGCTTGCTTCGCCAACCGATCTGTTTGCTCGTTTCCTAGAATGTTGGTGTGGCCCAAAATCAAGATGAGGGAAAAGTTGTTTACGTTACGGACCACGGCTATTTGGATTCGATAAATGTTGCAAGTGTGCAGTCGTGTGTGTTGCTAATTCACTTTAGGACTGACTTGGAAACTGAAGAGATCACCTCGTTTCCCATTTTGCTTTGCTTCAGAATGGGTTTAGAAAAGCCAATGTTTCAGCTGTGTAGATGGAGCTATCCGGTAAACGCTTGGAAGGCCTAAGGCCTAGTCCAGTGATGCCGATGCCTACTTTAACCTCGCGTTTTGATCCATCTGTGAATACGAGTGTGTAGTGATTGCTGACATCGACACATTTGTTTAAGGTGTCGATAATTTTCGCCAATGTGATATTCGATGTTTTCGAGAGTAATTACTCTACCTTTGGCTGACTGGGGTCTAGAGTGGCCTAATGGGCGGTTGAGCTGCAGTAGTTGGCGTTGTGAGTTAATATCTGAAAGAGCTGTGGCAACTTGAACACTAAATTATGGCAGTTCACGCCCAATTCGGCTCTTGTATCTCTCAGGCGCAAAGCATCGCTGTGTCGGGTGATTTTCAATCGATTTGAGTTTAAAATGGCAGCGGCACAGCTGCTGTATCCTGAAGCGGAGGGAGGCATACCAGAGTCTTAACGCGAGCCCGTGGAAAATATGTATTTACGATGAGCATGCAGTGCAATGAGCCTAACGACATCGTAAGCAACCGGCTACGACGGACTCCACCGCCGCTCTCCACCGCCGCCCCACCTCCGCTCCACCTCCGCCCCATCGCCGCTAAACCGCCGCCCCACCGCCTCCCCACCGCCGCCCCACCTCCGCTCCACCGCCACCCCGTCGCAGCTCTGCCTCCGCTCCACATCCGTGACATCTCCGCTCCTCCGCTCCACCTCCGCTCCACATCCGTGACATCTCCGCTCCACATCCGTGACTTCTCCGCTCCGCCTCCGCTCCACCTCCGCTCCACATCTGTGACATCTCCGCTCCACATCCGTGACTTCTCCGCTCCACCTCCGCTCCACCTCCGCTACACCTCCGCTACACCTCCGCTACACCTCCGCTCCACCTCCGCTCCACCTCCGCTCCACCTCCGCTCCACCTCCGCTCCACCTCCGCTCCACCTCCGCTACACCTCCGCTACACCTCCGCTACACCTCCGCTCCACCTCCGCTCCACCTCCGCTCCACCTCCGCTCCACCTCCGCTCCACCTCCGCTACACCTCCGCTCCACCTCCGCTCCACCTCCGCTACACCTCCGCTCCACCTCCGCTCCACCTCCGCTCCACCTCCGCTCCACCTCCGCTCCACCTCCGCTACACCTCCGCTCCACCTCCGCTACACCTCCGCTACACCTCCGCTACACCTCCGCGTCATGGAAGCTGACCGTTGGCAGGTCGATCGATTTCCACCTTCACAGCTCCTAGATTTATAGAACTACTTCAAAAGTTCCTGTTGTATGCGATGTGCTTTGCATTTGGCGCAAGTTACAAAATTGTGTTTCTTTGTCCGTACCTGTTTGTGAGATAGATATGTAGTTTTGTCCAGTAAGCCGTTTTGTAGAACCGTAAATTGCATTATTCGCACAAGAATGGCAGGGGTTCTCCAATTCCATCCAGGCAAATTTAAAAGTATGTACATATTTCCAAGAAGGTTTAACATAACTGAACACTAAATGGACACCATGGACACTAATACGAATTGTTGTACCTTTGTGCGATATGGGAAGAAGTATAAACTAACCCTCTGACCGGTATGCAGTAGAATGGTGTGCCTTCGTTTTAACTCTCCCCGTCTCCGGGGGGACATTTTACACTAACTCTAAGGTTTCCAGCCGATGGTGAAAAACGGAGAGAGACAGCTCGCCAAAATTCTGAGTATCTTTTTCCATTTCAATTTGAGACGTGTATAAATTTTGAGATCATATCATCTACGGTCATCGAGTTAATCAATGTCAAGTGAGGTCACCTCCAAAATTGTTCAACCAATTATTACGCTTTAACGGGTACAGATACTTGAATGGAACGTTCAGGAATTGCTTATCTCTGGGAATATTTACACAGTGGGTCTAAAATTGATGTTTCTGGCTCAAATAAGCACCTTGTATGGAGTAACGTTAGCGGTCCGCCCAGTTCCATCAGAAAAAATAAAAAATAATCATAAAACATCACATTTGTACATTTTGAAAATATAACAGGTGGATTTTAGGGTGGGTAAACATTTTGGGACCATGCTGATTGCGTTTTCCGTTTATCATTCCGCATATTTTTTTAAAATCTACAAGAATGAATGCCCCAGTGCCAAAATATGGTGTCAGTCGAAATCACACTGACCCGCCTTGTAATATCACTGTTGCGGAAGGAAACGTTTTTTGGGGGTGGATTCGGACCCTACTCGTCCAACGCTTTCCGATGATGACTTCGTTTTCGTGCGACGCTTAGCTTGGTGTAAATTAGAAGGGTGTATGAAATACCACCCACCGAGACGGGGCGTGAGGATCTGACCGGAAGGACGGCGCGGTTTAATGAGAATACACAACAAGAACCTCGTGCAATTTACCCTCGGCCCTTGGAAACACACTGAGCCCTTATTCAAAGCACATGTATTGAAAGCCTGCTGGGATGGATGCTTCATCTCAGTGATGCGTTTCACGCCAACAAATATCACGATATATCAAGATGTGAATATATTGAAAGCGAGATGATCACAACATGACTGGGCGCCTCACACTGTTCTGGATGTCATTCAGCCGCTGTCCACCAGCAGCACTCACTGGCCAGCCAACACGGCTGACGTCACGCATAGAATCCGCCGATCCGACAACACGAAGAAGGTGCTTACCACACCGTGGGAGCCAGGTGAGCCGACTTCAGCTAGACGACAGCCGGAGCAGCCTTCACAGCCACCGCAGCAGGGGCTGCGTAGGCCGGGGCCTGATACCAAGCCGGGGCGGCATACACAGCCGAGGCGGCATGCACAGCCGGGGCGGCATACACAGCCGGGGCGGCATGCACAGCCGGGGCGGCATACACAGCCGGGGCGGCATACACAGCCGGGGCGGCATGCACAGCCGGGGCGGCATACACAGCCGGGGCGGCATGCACAGCCGGGGCGGCATACACAGCCGGGGCGAATGCCGGAGCGGCATACACGCGCTTCCTGATGTGAACGGGGGCGGTGTGCACGGGTGTCGGCACGGCGTACGGCACGGGCACGTCGTACGGCACAGCGTACGGCTTGCGCACGTGGTTGATGGTCTTCACCTCAGCGGCGTACTTGCTGATGGACAGGGTGGCCGGGTTGGTGATAGTCTTGCCGATCAGGGTCCTGGGCGCGGCGATGGCCGGGGCAGCGATGGCGGGCTTGTGGATGGCGGTGGTGTGGCCAGTGACAACGGGACGGTCGGCGTAGTGCACCGTCTTGGTGATGGGGATCTCAACCTCCTGACGGATCACGGTGGGGGCAGCAGCGTAGGTGACGACGGGAGCAGCAGCCTTGACAGCGACGGCAGCGGGAGCGGCGTAGGCGTGGGCAGCGTACGTCAGAGGAGCAGCAGCAGCATAACCGTGGGCAGCATAGGCCACGGGGGCAGCAGCAGCATAGCCGTGGGCAGCATAGGCCACGGGGGCAGCAGCTGCATAGCCGTGGGCAGCATAGGCCACGGGGGCAGCAGCAGCATTGCCGTGGGCAGCATAGGCCACGGGGGCAGCAGCAGCATAGCCGTGGGCAGCATAATTCACGGGGGCAGCAGCTGCATAGCCGTACCCAGCGTACACCGGGGCAGGAGCAGGGGCAAGCTTGACCTCATCCACCTTGATGGCCTTGAGATCCGCAGGGGCAGCGTAGGTACCTAGGCCAAGGGGAAGAGCAGCACTCCGGTGGAGAACGTAGCCCTGGGGAGCGGCAGACGCCACCACAGCTAGTGCTGCAATCGCCACCTGCCGACAGAAAATAGCAATGCTAATCAGTGTGCAACTGATCAGTGTGCAACTGAACAGTGTGTAGCTGATTAGTGTGTACCTGATCAGTGTGCAGCTGATCAGTGTGTAGCTAATCAGTGTCCAGTTGATCAGTGTTCAGCTGATCAGTGTGCAGCTGATCAGTGTGTAGCTAATCAGTGTGAAGCTGATCAGTGTCCAGTTGAACAGTGTGTAGCTGATTAGTGTGTAGCTGATCAGTGTGCAGCTGATCAGTGTGCAGCTGATCAGTGTGTAGCTAATCAGTGTGAAGCTGATCAGTGTGCAGGTGATCAGTGTGCAGCTGATAAGTGTGTAGCTGAACAGTGTGTAGCTGATCAGTGTGTACCTGATCAGTGTGCAGCTGATCAGTATCCAGTTGATCCCTGTGCAGCTGATCAGTGTGCAGCTGATCAGTGTATAGCTAATCAGTGTGAAGCTGATCAGTGTCCAGTTGATCAGTGTGCAGCTGATCAGTGTGTAGCTGATCAGTGTGAAGCTGATCAGTGTCCAGTTGATCAGTGTGCAGCTGATCAGTGTGCAGCTGATCAGTGTGCAGCTGATCAGTGTGAAGCTGATCAGTGTCCAGTTGATCAGTGTCCAGTTGATCCCTGTGCAGCTGATCAGTGTCCAGTTGATCAGTGTTCAGCTGATCAGTGTGTAGCTGATCAGTGTGAAGCTGATCAGTGTCCAGCTGATCAGTGTGCAGCTGATCAGTGTGTAGCTGATTAGTGTGCACCTGATCAGTGTGCAGCTGATCAGTGTGAAGCTGATCAGTATCCAGTTGATCACTGTGCAGTTGATCAGTGTGTAGCTGATCAGTGTGTAGCTAATCAGTGTGAAGCTGATCAGTATCCAGTTGATCAGTGTGTAGCTAATCAGTGTGAAGCTGATCAGTGTCCAGTTGATCAGTGTGCAGCGGATCAGTGTGTAGCTAATCAGTGTGAAGCTGATCAGTGTCCAGTTGATCCCTGTGCAGCTGATCAGTGTGTAGCTGATCAGTGTGTAGCTAATCAGTGTGAAGCTGATCAGTATCCAGTTGATCACTGTGCAGCTGATCAGTGTGTAGCTGATCAACGGACGACCGTTTGTGCCTCATCGGCATTGATACTTGGCGCCGGTAGTAGTTCAGGCACGAAAGCATGTTCTGTGTTGTCTCAAGGATGCATGTCAGTGTGGTGGATTGCGAATTGGGCCTTGGAAGACATGGAATGAGTGAACATATTAATTCTTGCGATTGCAGATGCTGATGTTCCCGGAACATAATGTAATTGTTGGGCGAATCTGACAAGTGTGAAACCACGTTAGGCTGGTCACAAAATAAGTTAAAATAAAACGTGTTCAGGCTCTAAAATTGAACAATTAAGCGAGCAAAGGAATACAATCTGGTCTGTAAGCAAATTATTGGAAAGTCACAGCATCCCTCCGATTAGCAAGTGCTGGCTAGCTACGCATTGGCGCATCAATACGACATACAACTCGGTTTCATGTCTCATGATTAGTTACTGCATGCTTTGTATCGTCTTCTATCACACAGTTTACCGCAATAATAAAAACGGTGTTAAAATGTGGGTGTAGAGTCTTCACATTTCGTATTTAAAAGGTGAGCCCGTCATTCCTGTCATTCTGGTTCATATATTTGTCTGCTACACATTGACCTATTCATAGAGGTGTTTGCTTATGAAGCCTATTGGAAATGTGCAATAATTGGTTTGGGTCAGAAGGCCAACCAATGTCGTCCCATGCTGATTATGAAAGCATGGAGTGGTCGATACAGCATTGAGAGCGTCCAACCCCCTACCCCAAGTAAGATATATATATATCAGCATGTATTCCGAGTTGACACGAAATACACTTGCTGTTACCTTACGTATGTATTTGAACATATCTCCTAATGGGCCATTCCCTCTTACACGATGAGTGTTTCTACCCACTGGCTTTTCTTCTCGGAGATCTTAATTTACCAGAATAACGTTTGCCGTGAATGTATGCCGCTAAGTTTTGGATAGCCTGTGCATACTCAAAGCAAACTGGTGAACATTGTGCGTTCAACTTATACATAGAGTACATGAAAATCAAATCCAAAACTATGGCCCATAGGCACCTAATTTTGTGTACACAATCACATTATTTATTACTTGGACTGTACTACACACATTGATCAGCTATGCAGCCGAACATATAAATGGAACATGGAATTTTGCATAGTGCCTTTCACTAATCCTATTGTAGAAGTATTCCCAGGAATATAAAATTGAAATTTTTCCACAGACATATGAAGGGCCCCGAGATGAAATGAGCCCAAATGGTTATGAATTATTATGGATGTTGAAATTCGTCCATAGTGTGCGTGTGTGGTGTGGCCTGATTTGGTTCTGTCATCAATGCCAAGAAAATGTGAAGAGCTTCTGCAAATCCGAACACTCGAAACACTTCAACGTCCACATCCAAAACGCCAAACGGCCGTCTCACTGTCGGGATACCATAACGCACCCGCGTTCACAAAGCACTTTCACTGCAGCGAACTCCGCCATGAGCCGTGGCGTACTTACAAAGACCTTCATGTTGTGATCAGCGAGAGCGGGAGAGAGAACTCGGCGACTGGATGACGGTGGAGGAGGCGGCGGCCTTTTATACCACCTCGCGAGCCATGTACTGTCCTTGCGTGGAGGCCGTGGGAGACCCCACCCTTTGTGGCGGTGTGGATGCAGCGCTACCCCCACCGGATCCCCTCCCTCTCTTTCCGCGTTGGGCGTCTCTCGGGAGCACAATCCTTTAGTGCTAGAAGGGTGCACATGTTTGCTGTCACCTTCCGATCGAGATATCATGAGCCTGCTTAGAAGTCACTATGATCACTACGAGTCATTATTTCCTGTACACGGAAAAAGAGGTAGGTAGTAATACAGTTCCTAATGCCATAGCACCATCCAGGGAACCAATATATATATATATATATATATATATATATATATATATATATATATATATATATATATATATATATATATATATATATATATATATATATATATATATATATATAATATATATATATATATATATATATATATATATATATATATATATATATATATATATATATATATGTATATATACATATATATACGTATATATACTAGCGACGTTTTGGACCTACATCACCGGAGATGAAAAAGCCTGCTACGTGGCTACGAGTGCAGGTCACAGATAATGGGAAATACCTACAGTTATGGTGACAACTTACTCTCAGTAACGGCAGTGGCGGTCCGCCCACTAAGGCGCATAAGGCAGTGCCTCGCCTCAGTAGAGCTCAAAGATATTGCTTTGTGTTATTTTCGTACATTGTTATGCTCTTATCCATCGGAAAACCACAAAATTAAAAAGTTGGCATGAAACGTTTATTGGTGATTCGTAACTATCGTGAAAATCTAAGTTTAGATTTACATGTTCAGTTTGGAACAGCTCTATCATTAATCTGAAATACATATGGGTGAGGCAAGCCTTAATCCAGATATCGGGTATTATGAGCATTCGTTTGATACGAAGAGCAGGGTATGCAGCCTTCGCAAGACGAACTGAAACGTTTCTGCGGAGTGCATCGTACCGTCAGAGGAAATTCTGTGCAAGTTGACCTTCAGGCTAAATCGGAACATGCTTCGCACAAAAAGTTTTCATTGATTCATGAAATTGTGGAATTGTACGACATTTGACAGGTGAAGAAAACACTAGACACTAGAAACACTAGAAACATTTAATGCCAAATTCAAGGAGTTAGAAACTTGTGAAAACTATTAAAACAAATGTGAGAATGTGTTTTGCTTGGCACCGCTGAGCAACACAAAACCAGACCAGGATCTTCCAATGCAACCAATTTGTATTGGCATGTTGAACCGTTCCAAATTTAAAACCAGGCTTAGTCTGAACAAATGTATGGTCTGATCTTTGGGGTTATAATATTGTTCATGTTCCTCATAGTTGACAGGCAAGTGTCCATGCCTGGAGACCCCAAGCTGGTGTGTGGTCTGGACCCCCTAGTTTGGTATCCTGCTAATATTAGTTTGTCATTTTCCATATGTATTGTGAAAAAAATGCCTTGGAAATGTGAACTTGGATCCCTGACTTTGTGAGAGATCTCCAGCCCTGCAAGTGCCAAGAAAGTTTAGTAGGGGGAGTGGAAGGAGATGTTGGCTATCTCTAAATGTGACCATGTACGACTAAATTGAATAATTGGCTGGCACATGCTGGTGTTTTTCTCAATAATTCCTTTGTTGGTGCTTTTTTCTTCCAATTGCAGTGTTCCATGATATCATTTTTGGTGAGTCGGAACCCTTCAACAAACAAATTTGGATATTATTATAAAGTTGGATCCTTAGTGTATGGACCAATGCATTTTCATGCTAGCAAATGTATAGTTTTTGTTTGGCCAAACAATTGATAGGGTCGTCCTGAGATTCCTCTCTCTCTCTGGTGTGCTGTGCTTCTGTAGAATGGACAAATGTAGCCATACCCATTTTGGTAAACATTGATGATAGTTCATATAAGTTAACTTATTATTGTGTTTTATGGTATTCACAGGACACGTTTTACGCATGTTAACCCAAGAAAGTAAACAAAGGGGTTACACTTGGCTGTCAGGTGCTTTTCATTTGGTAGGTTTGATTTTTCAAGTAAGAAGTGATCCGTTGGATTCGGTTTTAGTGTTGTCAATTTTGAAGAAGAAGAAAATTGCAATTTTTCATTTTGTTGTGGAAGTCATGTTCGTTTTTATGTTGGGCTAGGTTAGAAAATGGGCATCTTATATTTTATTTTTACACCTTCTTTTATGCCATGTTACCTAATTCAAAGCCACTTTCTTTGTGCCATTTTTTCTTGCCAGCTGAAAAGTAAGCATTTAGAGAGAAAGTGAGTGTTCAGACTAGCTTCCTCACCTTTATAAAGAGCACATCGGGAAAAAAATCTGAGAGCAAAAACAAAATACCTTCAATCACAAATGTATGGACTTTTTTGTGTGTGGAATCTATTCATCCAAAAGATTATTTTATGTACAGCTTCTACCTTGTTTTGAGTCTGCTTCATGCTTACCAAAGTAAATAAAATGGAGCAACCTGACATTACTATGGGCATTATGCATTCATTTTGGCATTATCATGTATCTGGCAAATATACATGATAAACATGAAATAGTTAATTGAAGTAAATTTAGAGAATGTACACAGAAGGCAAACATAAAACCGCTGTTTCCTGATGTTTCTGAGACAGCCGGGGTGTGCCAAGGGATCTCCTTTCTGTTTCCTGTGGGTGCAGTCAGAAATTTATCAGGGCCTCCTGCTTCTAAATGGGGCTCTTGTTCCCCCTAGTCTCTCCCTTGACTGTGCTGTTCTGTTATTGAGTGCATTTCATTCATATTTAGTCATCTTCGATTAGTGACTGCAGGTTATAGTATAACCTAGGGAGTTATGCTTCACCTATCTTTTCAGTTCCTGGTATCAAATGAAGTTCCAATTCCATGTGTATCGATTTCTGTGCATTGCATTATTTATTTGGTGTCCTTACACTATTCATTTAGTGGCCTTCATAGAACAGCTTTGAAATTAAAACATTCATCAATCATGACAAATTCTACTGATGAAGTCCTTCAAACTTAATTTTCTTTTCCGTCATATGTCAGAAAATATTATTTGCCACCAAGAAACAACTAGGAGGCCATTGCTCCTTGGGAAAGCTCAGGTGAGCCCCGTGAAAACTGGAAAATGTGGTGACCGAAATCCGATGTTTTCTTTGCGGTGGGGTGGGTTTGGGGATGGCGGGGGTACAGTGGTTACTCTACCTCATCCTATTTCGGTACCTCGGACCGCCCCTGAGCGGTCATATGTAAAACCGAATTGTCTCGAAAGTGTTTCTAACATCCAAAAATGATTTTTTTTTGGTGGGGGGACAAACAAGTTTCGAATTCTGGGGATCGAAAAATAGAGTGCCCGAAATCCGACGACTTTTTTAGGGGGATGGGATGCAGTGGTGGCTGTCTCACCCGATTTCGGTGCCTCGGACTGCCCCTGAGTAACGGATCGAAGAAAATACAACGGGGCTCTGCCAATTCCCCCAAGAGTCAGATTCTTCCCGAGATTGTACCCTGACACGGTATATTTTGAAACGTCGACACCAATTTATGACATACATATTGGCTAACCAGACAACCCGAGAAATGGCGGTTTCTAAAATCAGATGCGTTTTTCCAAATCAGATTGCTTTATTCACTTCGACCGAAACCTGGCTTCTGAATCCGCCCCTGCTCAATGTGTTAATCATTGAATATGAATTTCATCAGCCGGTTTGCGTCGTGACGTAGTCGATCAATTTGCATTTCCTAACCATCCAAACATGCTTACCGCTCATCATATTTCAGTACAGCATGCATGGGATGCGTACCCCGAGCAAGTTGGTGGTTACTATCGGGGTGAGGGGGGGGGGAGAACGCTACCACGACAGGCACAGTTCGTAGGCTTTCACATTGTCGTGATGATCCTGTCACTCACGAGCTGTCACTATCAAGAGACTGAACCCGACGCAATAGTTTCGTTTTAAGGCGCTGTTTGTTTTCAAGCTTGAATTTAGGGTGGGCCTAAGCGTAGGGGACTTCTCAAAAAGTGGATGACCCATGGTCAACAGCAGGGGCACACCCAGGAATTTCGCAACGTACTATTGCTGAGCACTTCTAGATAGGGAATCCGATGATTTTGATGGTGAGCACACAACTTTCGCCTCTACAGGGGAAGAAGGAGGTCCCCTGGGTGCGCCTATGGCTAATAGCAACTTGTAGTCCCGAAAATGAATGATAATCGCAGTATAAGTACGTTCAAATTCACACTTCTCGCTGAACTTTGGACTCTTTTCACGACCGATGAATTCTTTTTCCGTGATATCATTATCTTTCTGGTGGGAGTGAACCCATTTAGTATTACTGTTCAAACAAAATGTATCCAAATTCCTCTATATAGTGAGCGTGTGTGTGCGGGGGGGGGGTGGTAAGCTCATTATAGCGTCATTAATGGGCGTGTGATGATCCTTATTTTCCATGATATAGTACAATGCGTCTTTAAGATGTCCCCCGTTGTAAATTTGTCCCCATGTTGGTGAGGAGAAAGAATAAGGAAGGATGTATTTTACTTGCTGGCACATGACAAAAGAAGTATCATCGCTGATGCTGGAGAAGATGAGAAACAGAAAACATGGGTAATCGCTGGTTGAAAATGATTTGATCCTGTGTGTGGCAGACCAAGATTGGCAGATTGACAGGCTAGGGGAAAGGAAAAAAACCCAGTGGATAAAATTGCATGGTATGGTGTTTGTCCGCATGGCCAGTGATGTGACCAGTCACCCGAATCATCTCTGTATTACATATCATGAACCTAAGAATTTCCGCTATCTAAAACGACATGCTACAACTACATTATGTGACACCCGGCTAAAACGGAATGGAAGCGTTTGTCGCTTGTTTTGTGGACTAACAATTCAGTGCAAAATAGCTGGCAGGTGGCAACTCATGGCACATCACGAAGTCATAACGTGTTCAGACTTAAAGGCTACAAGCGTCCATCCTGAATGCAATTCGATGATTAGTTTTCTTCTTCCCACGTTTTCTGGTGACTAAGAAAACCGGATAAACCGCTGGGCTTCGATGCACCACATTTCTTTGGTTAGGAACGCTCCCAAATTGGCTATCGATCTGAGGCTAGGCGACGAGGTTATGTATTCTTTTTTACTTGTTGTTTTTCTTTGTCTCTGGATATGATTTAGGGCTCCAGCGAATATTTACTGGCAGCCGGTCACTTTTTTGTGACCACAGCTCCATTTTGTTAGTTTTATTCATGTGTTTGTGAATATTAGATGTCGGCGCGTTTCCGGAAATCCTTAAATGTTTAATTAGTGTCCGTTCTTTTTGTTCCTTTTCTATGACCATGCGAATTCTTGGGAGCCCCAGCCTGTTTCTGAGGCCCATTCTGTCACAAAGCTCAGATGTGCTTTGAGGGACCCGTTGTGGGCTGTTTTTAGCTGCCGGTGTGGCTATTTGGAGCTGCAACGCATGTTTTAAGGCCCTGCCGCTTTTTCCCAGACTTGGTACGCTTCGGGGGACCCGGTGCGATTTCGTCACCCAGTTGTGCTCTTAAGGTCCCGCTTTGTTTATATGGGGTCCCTCGCTCGCATTTATCGGACACGAATACGATGTTGTGTGGTCCGATATAATTTGCCGCGGTCCTGTCGTTGTTTTCTGGCCTAGGCGCTTAGTTACGGGTGGATCCGACGCTAGTTTTCCGTCCTCGACACGATTGTTGGCAACTTCTGACTTATGTAATGTCCGAGCCACCGCCTGATTTTTCGAGGCCCCGGTAACATTGTGTATGCCCGCCGCGATCCTTCGAGCTCCGGTGCGATTTGCGGTGCCTTATGCTATTTGTTCAGGCATCTAGTGGTACGTTCGGGAAATGGAGCGATTTTCCTGGCTCGGACATATATTTTTAGAAATCTCTCTTGATTTTGGGGAGATCGGGACTGATTCTTGTTGGGTTCCGATGCGATTTTGGAGCCACATTTTGCTGATTTGGGGCTATCAACGCTAATTTGTTGGAGCCCCGAGTGAAATTTGTTATGCCCTGACCAGAATTTATGAGACTACCGACAGGAATTTTGGGTTCCAATCGCGAAAGGTGAGGTCTTGGCACTAGTTCGCGGACCACGTTGTACTTATCTGCGCCCCAGCGTGATTTTGGCGTATTTTGGTGCAAGTATTCAGGTCCAGTGTAACTTTTTGGTGCCTATTGTAGTTATTGCCGCTAAGTCTGGGCCCTGATGCGAATTTATGGAATCCCAACACCAATTGTGGGGACCACGGAGCGATTCTTATGTTTTTGACATTCTATTTATTCAGGATTGAGGTGGCATTTGCCTCCTTGGTATGCCATTGCAGCAGCTCAAGAAGTTTGTTTTCAGCCAATGGCGCCCTTCAGAATAGAAAGGCCATCAGTAAAATTTTATCTTGGGACCTGTTTCTCTTGGGACCTGAATTTTCCGGTCCTCGGGTCATTTCGTTGGAGTCCATTTTTAACATTTGTGGTGGACTTATATTTTTGTAGACCTCCTGTGCGATGTTTTTAGGCCCCGTTGCGATTCTTCGGGTTCAGGTGCATTTTTTTCCGACCTCCAAAGCGTTGCTTTTCCGGGGCCGGACGCGTTTGTGAGGTCTTTGGTGCAATTTGTGTTGCCTCAGATTGATATTCCAGGTAGGAATTGATTTTTTGAAAGCCAGTTGGAACTCGTGGTGCTTCGGCACGACTTTTTGGATCCCTAGTGTGATGTCCAAGGGCAGCAATGCGCGTTCTTGGGTTTAAATGCTATTGTAGACCCTGTCGTCAATATTTGGGATGCCTGTCGCGAGTTTAAGTGCCTCCAATATGTCTTTGGGGGCCCAATGTGTTTTTTGGTACTTTTGGGGCGATTCCTGGGACTCCAGAATGATTTCTTCATATCCTGACTGTTTTCGTTGGTTCGGCTTCATTTCTTGGGTGTTCCCGATGATACTTTTGGGGCTTCGGTTCGACCTATTGACCCACTAACGTGAGTTTCAGTGCCATGGGCGCGAGTTTTTGGTATCTTCAGGTTCAACGTGATTTTCACGAACCCAGGCTCAACCTTTTGGGGTCCCCGTTCTGATGTTCAAGAATCTCGACACCACTTATTCGACCTCAGCGTGATTTTCGGGGACCTGGCGCGAACCTTTTTAGGCCCAAGCTTTATTTTCAGGGGCATCACTGTTATTTCTCCGGTGCATGAGAACAAACTGCAAAGCGTACTTACGTTATTTTCTGAACATGCTGGCATTGTCCCAATGGACGGATGGTCCATGCACCAGACAGGTATGATGTAATCAAGGTCTGACAATACTGTTGACTTTGTGGATGCCTGTGAATTCTTGTACGTAGCATGCCAATGAAAAATGGAATTACTTCGAGTATAATCTGTTATCTATTGTGATGAAGTATTTTTCCTCCCCATAATATCAATGTTTCTACTGATGATGGCTGTAATGTAATCGATGTGCCCATACCAAGTCAATTTGTTCATCCAACACTATCCCAAGATACTTGATCTGTTGTTTTCTTATCACTGTAACAGAAGTGATCATTAAATATATGTCATTAATGGGAGTTCCAGAATAGATTTGGTAATTTGTCTTCGCTACATTCAGTGGCATCCTATTTGCTTCGTACCATTTTGTTAGCTATCGAACAATGCGATTCATTTTGCTCTGTAATTTATCCATACTTTTAGCCTTGACAACTAATAGCTGTGTCATGAGGAAAAATGTACATATTTGCTTGATTGGAAATTCTGGGCAAGTCATTGATATATATGATTAATAATAATGATCCCAGAAGAGAACCCTGAGGAACACCCATCAAAATTAATTCTGGTTCAGGTGAAGTCTCATATACTTTAGTTTGATGATACCTATTTTTGAGGTATGATTTTAGTATTCTAAGAAGGTGTCCTTCAAGCCCAGTGCACTGTAATTTTCTGACAAATATGTCTGTGCTAACTGTGTGAAAAGCCTTTTTCAAATCAATTCATAAGCCACACAGCATTTCTTTATTTACTATGGACTTAATAATTTCATTATACAAATGCATAATGTGTATGTATGTGCTATGATTTCTTTCCGAAGCCAAAATTGGAAAGGCCTTAGTACATTATTTTGTTCGAAATATGCTGGATAGATAGGCATGTAATATTTTTTTTCTCCAGAATTTTAGAGAAGATAGGGATCAAAGATATAGGTCTATAATTTTAGAATTAATGATGTTCTCCTGCTTTGAAAATAGGGACAACTACTGCTTTCTTAAATTCATCAGGAAATATTCCACTACGTAGACAAGTTTTAAGTGCATGGGTAATCTGCTTTAATATACCTTTATAACCAAGCATTAAAATTTTGTGCTGATTTCATCTGTGCCACCTCCAACAGATTTCAAGTTCTTCTTAATTGATTCGACTTGAGTTTTATTAGTACTTATAGTATCAGAAAATCGTGCATAGGCAGGTTCAGCTACATATTCAGTTGGATCTGTTTCTGTTAAAGCAATCTTTTGTTCTAGTCTTTCTCCAACAGAAACAAAGAAATTATTAAATGCATTTGGTACACAATTCCTGTCATACCATCTTCATCTACAAATGCATTGCCATCTTCATCTACAAATGCATGGGAAAGTTTTGATCTAGCTTTTTTCTTATATGCATGTGACTGAAGCGAAAGGCATTCCGCTTTTTAATCCTTCAGTGGCAATCCTTTATTTTCTTCCAATCTTTCACTATTCCCAAGCAACTTCTTCCTTCATCCACACAGTTAATGGTGAAGTAACTTTTAGGACACTGACACACGGAGCCCTTATTCCAATGATATTAATTGAGAGCTCTCTGGTACTTTCTCTCAGTGATCCGTTTCACGCCAACAAATATCACGATATATCAAGATGTGAATATATTGAAAGCGAGATGATCACAACATGACTGGGCGCCTCACACTGTTCTGGATGTCATTCAGCCGCTGTCCACCAGCAGCACTCACTCGCCAGCCAACACGGCTGACGTCACGCATAGAATCCGGCGATCCGACAACACGAAGAAGGTGCTTACCACACCGTGGGAGCCAGGTGAGCCGACTTCAGCTAGACGACAGCCGGAGCAGCCTTCACAGCCACCGCAGCAGGGGCTGCGTAGGCCGGGGCCTGATACCAAGCCGGGGCGGCATGCACAGCCGGGGCGGCATGCACAGCCGGGGCGGCATACACAGCCGGGGCGGCATGCACAGCCGGGGCGGCATACACAGCCGGGGCGGCATACACAGCCGGGGCGGTATGCACAGTCGGGGCGGCATGCACAGCCGGGGCGGCATACACAGCCGGGGCGGCATGCACAGCCGGGGCGGCATACACAGCCGGGGCGAATGCCGGAGCGGCATACACGCGCTTCCTGATGTGAACGGGGGCGGTGTGCACGGGTGTCGGCACGGCGTACGGCACGGGCACGTCGTACGGCACAGCGTACGGCTTGCGCACGTGGTTGATGGTCTTCACCTCAGCGGCGTACTTGCTGATGGACAGGGTGGCCGGGTTGGTGATAGTCTTGCCGATCAGGGTCCTGGGCGCGGCGATGGCCGGGGCAGCGATGGCGGGCTTGTGGATGGCGGTGGTGTGGCCAGTGACAACGGGACGGTCGGCGTAGTGCACCGTCTTGGTGATGGGGATCTCAACCTCCTGACGGATCACGGTGGGGGCAGCAGCGTAGGTGACGACAGGAGCAGCAGCCTTGACAGCGACGGCAGCGGGAGCGGCGTAGGCGTGGGCAGCGTACGTCAGAGGAGCTGCAGCTGCATAACCGTGGGCAGCATAGGCCACGGGGGCAGCAGCAGCATAGCCGTGGGCAGCATAGGCCACGGGGGCCGCAGCAGCATAGCCGTACAGCGGGCAGCATAGGCCACCGACAGGGGGCAGCAGCAGCATAGCCGTGGGCAGCATAGGCCACGGGGGCAGCAGCAGCATAGCCGTGGGCAGCATAATTCACGGGGGCAGCAGCTGCATAGCCGTACCCAGCGTACACCGGGGCAGCAGAGGCAAGCTTGACCTCATCCACCTTGATAGCCTTGAGGTCCGCGGGGGCAGCGTAGGCACCCAGGCCAAGGGGAAGAGCAGCACTCCGGTGTTGACCGTAGCCCTCGGGAGCGGCATACGCCACCACAGCTAGTGCTGCAATCGCCACCTGCCAACAGAAAAAAAAACCCCTCCCCCCCCCCAAAATTATTCTTTTTTGGGGGGTTTTTTGGGGGGGTGGGTTTTTTTTTTTTTTTTAAAGGGTGGGGTGGGGGGTTTTTTTTTTTTCCGAATTTTTTTGGGTTTTGTTGATTTTTTTTCTTAGCAATGCTGTCACAAGTCTGCCACGCCTTTCCATCTTGAGTTTGCAGTGCGATGCACGGGTATACGCAGCATTGTATGTGCTTACCGTCAAGGGTATCTTTATGTGTGTGTCACATGCACAAAACAGCTTCATCTTCAGGTGCATATTTTACGGGCAAAACAACGCGTGGAACAGGATAATTAATGTTGCATTGAGCCATGGCATGGAATTGTGTATTCTCCTGCATCAGTTTTATTCGTTAGGCTATAAGGCCGCATATTCGAGTTATACATCTACATAATCAAGTTATACAGCTGCATCAGAGTTTAGGTCATGCGGCTTACCTGCCTGCACCTTTTAATATTCACTGAGCTTCCATTCGTCTCATTATTGGCGTAAAAAAAAATAAAGCGTAAACATTCATGTGTCACACGAACACTGGCTTATTATGTTGCGCAGCGGAGGACCTCACTTTAGATGCGGGTGTGCCCGTTGGCGTTATTGCTATGAGTTCTGTATGATGGTACCAAAGAGGATCTGAGCGAGGGACAAAATATTTCCCTGAACTTACACAGTTTCTGGGTGTGCGAGTATATTTTATGGGGAGCCCAACAGCAAAATACAACCTAGAGAACTTAGCTAATAATTAGGCTCAATGTAATATGTTAAGTTTCCGTTGCGTTAAGTTGGCCCATGGTCCGAGGGAGCTAGAGTTATCCCCACCTATGATGGGAAAGCGCTACTTTCGCCACGACTATATCCCCAGTCACCTGGGTAATCAGAACAGTCCCGCTTCCCCTCGCCATGGATACTTACAAAGACCTTCATGTTGCGATCAGACAGAAGACTCCGACTGGATGTCAGGAGGATGAACTGCGACGCTTATATACCCGGAGCGTCCATAGCATCGTCCTTGTGGGGGCGTGGCACGAGCGTGTGCACGAGCTGACGTCCATGCCTCCGGAGGAGGGGCGGAGGTTCGGGGCGCCTCCCCGGCACGGCATGCGGCGATGAAGCATGCCTTCGGCCACGTCATGCGATCTCCGCTGGCAGGACATACAACAGCGAGGTGTTCGGCCGGCTCGCAGTTCAGCACCTGCGCACGGATGTGTTGGCGGTCCGTAAAAAGTGTTTGTCGAAAACTTCGTTCGGTTTTGGAACCGTTTGCGGACAGTTCCTGGAAATACATGATGAGTTTGATAATGCTTTCATGAGAATACATGCATGTGGTGGAGGTGGTGAAGAATCGTATCTCGATGCTATCCACGTCGTCATGGATTTTGGATGGAGGAAAAGGTAGTCAAGAGCTTTGTCATAGCCAGGATTCGGTCCAGGGGGTGGGGCGAACATCTGAAGAGGACCCCTACCTACCGAGGCCCGACATATGTATGTATGTATATATGTGTATATACACACATATATATAACATGTATATATATGCATACATATATATATATATATATATATATATATTATATGTATGTGTATGTGTGTGTGTCTGTGTGTCTGTGCGTCTGTGTATGTTTTCATTAGGCAAAGATGGCTTAATGCATGGGAAAATAATAAAGCACTCCGCTCTGGCGTGGCTAGTGCGAAACCTGCAATCAAGGTTCAACAATCTGATAACGACGAGAAAAAGAAACCATTTATCTGCCGACAACAACCAAGAAAAGATAATATATTGCAGAAAATATGGGGCATTAACACATTTCTAATGAAGGCATAAATTCCATAAGCTTTGGTAAAAATGCGAGTGCTCATCTCAATGGACACAATTGCTTCTTTCTGTTATCCACTAAGTTCCAACACAGCTGAATAAGGAGGATGTTCATGATAAGGGTGGGGCTCACATTGTTGCGCCTTTTGAACACCGTCATGCTTTCTCAAAGTGAAGCGCAAACACCAGTGAGAAAAAGTAAGTGAAGATTTTGGGACAGGGAAAGGACTAGGAACATGCCTGACCAGCTATGCTCAGCACACGACATCCTGCGATTTTTTTGTTCTTGTTGCTGACCGATATCATTCCAAAGCGAAGCATTTGGATGGAGTGGCCACCATCACAGTTATCGCTTTGTTGCCTATTTCGCCATCACTGGAGCGACCGTAGCTGCTGGAACAGCTATAGCCAGGCCACTCGGACGGCTGTGTGGCTGCTTGGGCGGTCGTCACCGCCAGGACGGCTGTGGCCGTTGGGACAACCATGACCACAGAGGCGGCCGCTGCCGCTAAGGTGGCCGCTGATCCCTTCTCAGTCCTTGCCTGCATTTATAGCTCTCAAGGATAACCTATCTCTGAAACTGGCCCCTAGTATTCCCCAAGCCCAGTTCTCGCCAGTTCTCAGGGATTATCTTAGTTCTCAGGGAGCCCCGATCCCTGAGGTGGCGATGTCAAAGCTGAGGAATACCCCAGTCTACGCCTCTCTGGTACTAAGGGGATTCATTCATCCGTCAGGAGCCCTCTACAACTTGCATAGACCATTTTCAGTCCTCGACAAACCTGTCTAGCTTTCAGGGAACTCTCCAGCTCCGAGATCGGCCTCGCAATCTCTAACAAACATCGCCACTCTTCTTAACTCTCGTTATATCTTAGGTGGCTTAAATATCTAACTGTTAAGAGTTCTTAACAGGAATCTACAGTCTTACTACCTTTAAGGTCTTTCTAGCTCTGACGCTGACCTCAAGCCAACCAATTTCACTGACAGTGATCCTGGTCAGATTTGTCTGGATTTCGAATTTCAGATTATCCAGCCGAAACCCTTAGGCGCGGCGATGCTATAAAAGTTACACAAAGGCGTTCGTTGACGAAAAGTGAAATTAATCTGCCTTTTGATAGCGATATCTCCATCCGCATCTTCATCGTGGGGAAGCACAAATGTCCCTAGTCCCCGTTCCCTTGTATCCTCCAGTGTCCTTTGTTACGGAAAATACAACGGATTGCATGACAAATATATATCGATTCGAGTGAAGATTTTGCAGTGAAAATGAAAACTTTAGGATATATTTAACTTCCGTTTGTTTTCTGGGTACATAGTCTACCCCAATAATATGTTCTTGTTAACTAATGTCGGTAATCTGCAAAATAAAATTGCATGGAAAAGATGCGACACCTTAAATCAAGGAAAATCTTGTTGCAGCAGCAAAAAGAAGTATTATCCAAAATATTGTCTACATAAAGTTGTACGAGAAAGCAAACCTGCAAAGAAGTATAATGCTCACTACATAAAATGTGCAGGTCTCAGTGAACCAACGAAGAACCTGTTCATTCTCTTTAACCCGCGCCGTCTTTCCGGTCAGATCCTCACACCCCGTCTCGGGGGAGGGGGGCGGTTAGTAACCTCCATCTAAAATCCAAACTAAGCATCGCACGAAGACGAAAGAGATGTCATCGGAAAGCGCTCGACGAGGAGGGTCCGGGTCAACTCCCCAAACAATTTCCCCCAAAAAGTGACGTCACCAGGGGGCGATATTCACGACTTTTCGCGACTTACATTATGTTTTTGTCTCTGGGAGTTCAGTTTGGGGATATATGAAGAACAAAAATGTATTTGGATTTAGAAAAGGATAGCGAAATCGACCAGGGCTACAATTTTTGTTCCCCCCCCCAATTTTTTTTTTAATTTTCAAAATTTTGAGTTCAAATTTTCTTTAATTTTCCTTTTCTAATGGGAAGAGTAGACCGAGAAACATTGTTGTAAGTCAACTTGCCTTCATAAAACATGCTTACTTTAATCAGAATTCTCTATCTGAACTGCAATTTTGGAAACACGCAAAATTTACATATATTCAAAAAAGAAGAAAAAGATAAAAGTGAATGTGGGAAAAGGTATCCCAAATTTCGGCGCGCTATCGCGCGCGGTTCGTGCATTATCCGCGACAAACCTGAGGGGGCGGTTGAAGACTTCCCCCCCCCACCGAGACGGGACGGGTTAATGGGAGCCTGCAAAACTGAGCATATTTCTCGAAATGTTAAGAAATATTATTTCACATCAATATTGCTTTGTATTAACAATTGCATCGACAGCTCTCCCTATCCAGGAAATGAAAGATGTGGTGCCGTCTTAACATCTCCACGAACTCAAAAGGAGCTTTTGGATGTTTCAGTGAGCACGGAAGTACATGCATTCCTGTTCATGTGCAAGGGCCTGCACACAGGGGTGTGTTTGGAGTTATGGATCTCCAGCTAAAAACATATTCAACATTGAGCCAATAATGTGCACTAGATGTTGTGGATTTTGAATGCACCGGGAATAATGTATGACAGCAAATCTCCGCTAGTGGCACATACCGTACGCACGCAAAACTGCAGATAAGTTCATGCCTACAACCAGTCCGCGCAATCCTCGATGTAAATCCTAAAGAAGAATTTTCACACGAGTACAGCCTACGTTGCCAGTAAGTCCTGCTATGGGCGCTGCATGCCCGATGTAGTCGATGCGCCCCTAAAATTCAGTAACCAACCAGTAAGTCCTGCTATGCTGCTAGCGCTTTGCACTATACAGGTTAGCAGCCCCGCTTATCCAGCTTCCATGCCTACCGCGGACTGTCAGCCTGCGTAGGTCGACAGGTGGCAGCCCTTAGGCCCTCGCCGGTCCAGTTTCCACGTGCACCACGGAACGTCAGCCTTCGCCATCTCTGTCATTACCGCGAGCGTTGTCAGTTGGGTCGGTCAAGCGCGCGCCTGGGAGGATGGCGGCCTGCCTCCACCAAGGCCACCCGTGCTCCAAATTACTGGACAAGCTGGTTGGCAGTCCTTTGTCGTGTTTGTCTGGCTGGGACGCCGCCGTCGCTGAGGTGCTCTGCGCGCGCGGGCGCGGCGTTCGTGTCGGTCACTGGCCGGATAGGTCCGCATGGCTCACGAGCCCGTGCTGCCCCACGAGCCCACGCTGCCCCACGAACCCGCGCTGCTCCACGAGCCGACACTGTCCCACGAGACCTCGCTGTCCCACGGGCCCACGCTGCCCCACGAGCCCACGCTGCCCCACGAGGCGACACTGTCCCATGAGCCCACGCTGCCCCACGAGCCGACACTGTCCCACGGGCCCACGTTGTCCCACGAGCCCCGGCCAACACGGGGCCTGTGCGGCACCGTTGTCCGCTTCGAGTCCCGTAGAGGTGCTCGGCCAGAGAGTGGTGGCGCAGCGTCGCTAGATTATTTTAGCCGGATCAGCTGCTGTTGCTTTGGCGGTGCTGCAGGTGTTTGGAAAAATTGGCGAACAAAACTGTTCAAGGCCAAATCGGCCAACGTCCTCCAAAGCACAGGCATCCTACAAGATGCATAAAATGCACAATTAATGCAGATGAAAACCCACTGCAGTCCAACATGAGTTTATGCAACTACAGCTCATTGACATTGGCATGCTTTTCATGGCAAGCTATGACATCTTGCTGTATGCCATTAGACATTGCATGCTTAGCAGAACACCGTTTTTTACACGGTGCTGTTGGGCAGCGACATTTGCATTTGCTCTTACGTCGGTAGGCAAATTTGACGATGTCGACGCTTTTCTCAAGCAGTCATCTGACATCAGTTTTAAAATATAATTTCTGCAACAAATTCTCACTTCATCAGAACGATGGTGCTGGTTGGCCCCTTGCATGTGCTGGTGGAAACTTTGCACTCATATAGTGATACACAGTCGTCCCCATGTGATAGTTTCCTCTTTTAGTTCATTAGTCGGAATTATGCAGAAAAAAAACGACTGGAGATTTCGAAACTCGGTGGATTTTCCTCTGCTTTTTTACACCACACGTCAGAAACGAACCAGCAAACCTATTGAAGTTTTGATGAGCAATCCAAGCCGTTTTGTTCCGTTGCTTGGTTTGTACAATTCTTACCCTATCTTATCTAGGATGTATTTGGCGATTTTGCTCGAAAGCATTTCAAATGTAATGCCACTACACTTCTCGTGAACAATAGCTCCAATGCTGAAGGGTGTGATGACTCAAACACCAAGTCGAGTTTGGAAGAAAGTCCACTGAGATGATAGGAAGTATATTGTTTTGCAATGATGCATTTCAACTTAGCGTTTTAGATGATTAACCGTCGTCAACATGATGCATCTCGCCTTCGTCAGTGGAAGGTGGAGGAGGGGTGGGGGTGGGTATGGTTGGGTGCCATCCGCCCTGGCGTTGCCGCCTTCCCCATTGGAGGGTGGGGGTGCGAACCTCACTGACGTTTCTAAATAAAGCGCACTTGAGAACGAACTACAAACTGGCGTATGGGGTGGCACGAGATCTCCGGATTGACATATGATCTGTGGTCTTGAGGACGATAAGTCACCCTCCAAACTAGGTTAAATGTCAAACTTTCGCAGAAATCGAGACTTTGCATATTGATCGCAAACGTTTTCTAAACTGCAGCATATGTACACTTCAATTACGCTCATTGTATTGTGATAATCTGCGATTTCGTTCGTAAATGGTCGGAGGTGTTCCATTTTATGATGGGAAAACTTCTTGACCTGACATGACCCAACGCAAAAGTGGAAACAAAAATCCGAAAAACTATCCCAGATGGTACCGAAAATTTATCTGGCTGCATTTGAGTTGTTCGGAAGTTATCCACGATAAATCTTAGTGGAAGACGGGGGGAGGATGCATAGAAGTTGCTAGTGGCTCTCCCCTAGAAGTTGCTAGTGGTGGGGAGGCTTCAAGTGAAACCGGTTTTCCTATTTAAAAAAAGTACTACGCGATTCAACTAATCGTGATTACAATTGAAGTCCCTACCCCTACACATACTCCCACCAGTCACGCACACTCTGTAGCGTCCCATCCACTTCCATTTGGTCAGTTGGTAATGACGCTGTTGAAGATCGATCTTCAATAGCGAGTGTAAGCCAGATAGCGCGATCAACGAGCAGCAATCGCCGACGAACAAGGATCCGTGCATCTCATATAATATCTCCAACATATAGGATACCTTTCTTCCAGCAACTCTTGATCTAGTTTCAGTAGCCACTGTCAACCACAGCAGCCTAGCCAATGAAGGATCAGGGATCAATGCTAACCTCCCCTCTCCCCCACCCGACTGATGTGGGAGATTGACATCGCTGCCAGGCCTCATAACCTCCCTTCATGTGCCATCACCGAACCGAGGCTGGGGAAAATACGGGCAGTGGACGCCCTTTTGACGACAATTTGGTGCTACTTGTCACGAATAATTATGGGAGCAACATTTGACGTGATAACTGTATAAGGATGACTGAGCTGACGACATTTGGATTCGATAAACATGATAGATTGACGCTGGTCCTTAGCCCACAAATATATGGAAACGTATGCAGTTCATGATTATCATTGAAATGACATTGCCAGCATGAGGCTAAAAGTTCTTAGCACTGATTTTCTACAGCAAACCGGGAAAATCACTTCGGTTTCTCTAAATATCACCTGGAAGCATGACGCCAAGAGGTTTGAATACTGGCTATGTGAAACCAACCGGGAAGAATACCTTGAGTTCGTCTCCAACGACAAGGAAATTTGCTCATCAGGATCCGGAAATGGTTCGACGTCGAGCAGATTTGGAGCATAAATAGGACTAGTGAGTAGAACGACAAAAAAAATGCTCTAAACACTATCGCTTCGCGGCTTGATCCCGTTGCGCATTGAGCACCGCAAAACAGCGCGATTCTTGGGGATTGCCAGTTATGCTGCATCGTGGATATGTCTGCCACATTCACCGCCAGATGGACGCCTTCTCCACCGCTAATCTGGAGTCAGTGGGTGTCAATAACCGAGCCGTCGACATGCGTACACCATCAAAACCAGCCGAGCGTGGCAGACGGCCGGCGGGTCGGCGGCGGGGAGTGGCGCGCGCACGGCCGGGAGCAGGCCAGCAGGCCGGACAGCGGCGCCGCTGGGCGGGGCGCCTCTGCCCGGACGACGCGGCCGCATCCGGGAAGGCCGACCGCACGGGCGAGATGGCTCGGCGCGGGCGCGTCACAGCCGCGGGCCAAGGCGGGTCCTGGTCGGGACCTTGGTGGCCGGCTGCGATGCTATGCGGCCTTGGGCGCACCGGTCGGCCGGTCGGCCGGCCGGCCGACCGGTGCGTGATGCGCCTACCTCGCGCTCTTCGTCGCCGTCCGGACGCGCCTGGGAGGCGGCGGACGGCGCCGCGGGCGATGCCGCGGGCGACGCCGGAAATTTGGACAGACGGCGGGCTCCGAGCGGCGTCGCAAGACTAACGACAGTCGCTGTGTTTGGTGGAGAATCACTGCGCCATGGTCGGCATGCACGTTGCAATACTGCATCGCGTGTTGATGCAGTGGTATATGCGATAATAAACAACACCAAATTGCACTTCGCTTCCATGTCCGCATGTCGCTGTCTGCATGGTAGAAATCGACGCAAGGAAATGGGCTAAGCGGTTGCAACATTAGTTACGGTGTAAATCTGAGTAGGAAAAATTGATGTTCGTGTCCCACAGTAAATGCATTTGCTCATCGGACTACGGAAGTGATTTTATTGGCAATCGACGCAAAAACCTCACCACAGGTCTGCCTCAATATCACACCATCACCATTAGCATATATAATCGTGAGCTGACCACATAGCTTGAACCACACACACGCCACAGAATGGGTAATTGGTTTAGTATGGGTTCTCCGTGAGAAGGCAATGCTATGGATGTTCTTTTGTTGGCATTCGCAAATTGAGGAGCCAATGAATTCATGCATGCATGATCGCCATGATCGTGACTGCATCCATGTTCATGCGGAATCAATTGTTCAACTGTGGGAAGCCTCTACCGCAAGCTGTTGAGGTAGGTAATTACAGGTCCAGTGAAAGCGAAATAGTCCAGTCGTGAGTTGAAACAACCATGGCCACAAATATAGCCATAAGTGGCCACTAACTATGCAGTTGCACCCATCAACAGAGCTTCATATTTCTTTGAAGTGGCCTGGATCCTCTCAGTGCTTGGTTGAGCAGCTTCGGTGATTCTATTTCAACTTGGAATCGTATGAGCGAGATTCATCCCAAATGTGTTTTTTTTCAGTTTTTAAAGCTACGTTTCTGATTGCACCAAGTAATGCTAAACACAAAAGCAGAACTTTCCCACCAAGGCCAGAGTCAGCACATCTGACTACTCTACCACGGCCAGAGCTAGCACAACAGCAGACCATTCCACAGTGGCCAGAGCCAGCACAGCAGTGAACTATTCTACCACGATCACAGCCAACGTGACAGCGGATCATTCTACCACGGTCACAACCAGCAAAACATTGGACTACTCTACCATGGCCAGAGCTAGCACAACAGCCGACAACTATCCCACGACCAGAGCCAGCACAACAGCAGATGGTCCCACCGCTAAACTGTTATTGTTGTGACATTTCGGGACATTTGCTGCTAACTCGCATATCGCAGGCTTCTGGGACATGGTTACAGGCAAGGACATGCTGAGACTTGTTTCACGGGACAGAACAAAAGGACCGAAGCCTGAACTGCCAACCATCCGGCCCGCCAGTGAAGAACTCCTAACTTAGTCGTAATACAAAAGCAAAAGCGAAAGCCTTTCCACCCCTCTGGACAAATCTTTACCGTGATACGAAAATTATGTTCGGGTGCAGTGGCAGTCCGAAAAATGCCTGGCCGGTGACTTGCTTCCAGCTATGTACGAGCGATATAAGGCGGCATTAGGAACGTTAGGCGAGCGAGAGAAAAAGCAGACTTTGGGACTTTGGGGCTCACACAGGAAGCTTGTTGATTCACCTCAGCCGCGTTCTCCTGGCAACTGGTGAAGGCATGCATTTTATTGCGCTCAATTGCCCCGGAAGTGCAAACATTTCATAAATAGGCAAGGCTTCTGTTGGTCATTTGGCACAGTGTATGCAAGTTCCGGATTAATAGTCCATAGGAGATGGGAAATTTAAGACCATAGTGTAGAAATAGTGTCCTCAATCTTGCCATATGCACATTGAAAACAATCAGCTTTGGCAGAAATTCGCTATAGTATTGCTGAAATTGGGCTCGCCCGGCTAATATGGTGTACGCGTCCCACAATTCCGTACAACATGCTGAACTGTAGAACCAACATACGCCGAGACGCCGTGTCACGGTTCTTTTTCTTGCACGTCCTTCCCCGTCTGTCCAGGCCACACACGACCGTGCAGCGCGGTTCCCTCCATCGGACTGATACTGGACATTAAGTCGCCCAGCTCCGGGGCAAGCAGATCACGTGGCATGACAACATAGCCACATGACCAGCAGCTGGCGGCCTTGTCCCCCGTACGTGCCAGCTGAACAGGCATCGCCTTCGTTACTGCACGAAACCTGACGAAAAAGTGCGCGTTTCAAGGAGCATATTGGGATTACAATTGCTAGAAAAACGCATTAAGGCATAGGGCTTAATTCTGATGAGTATGAAAATGATGGTTTTATATGGTGCAATACAACATGACTAAGGTTTACTATCGTCATGCTCGGGCCGGCTCTAGCTTGATTGTCGAGATTAACTTTTTTGTACACACAGGAGCAGACTCACTCGGCCTTTGTCCCAGCTCGTGATCAATGTGCACTTAATTGCTCTGTGTGTAGCATTACTGAACATCGAAATAAATGAGCAAAATAGAACGGCAATGCAATTCCAGGACGTCTCCAGGTTTTCCGTACAATTGATGAACCAGCTTCACGATGTAGAGTTTCGTTTGCGAAAAAAAAGGTAATAGACAAACTGAAAGTTTTTTAAGCACAGGAATATTCTTTACGGCATTTTTAATACCGACCGTTAATGTTGTTATGCTACGCTAATAATGATTTTATAATAATATATAATAATATATTACTTTAATATAATATTATAATACATAATAATAATAATAATCAAAATGCGATCGTTTTTAAAATATTGTTGTGGTACTGACATCAGTTATGGAAAGTCGACGAAACGGCAACGCGCACAACGCACGGGAAATCTTATGTGGAGAGTTTCTATGAAGTTGTTTTTGTTTCAAGTGGGATGATGGGATGAAGGCTTGTGTTTGTGAAATTGCATGCGTGTTTATGAAAAATGTGTGCTCTGGAACAGTCAGCGATCTTGTATGGTGCCAGTCAGTGGTGTACCGAGGGGTAGGGGAGGGAGCAAACGTGGGAGCCCCCTGAGAGGTTGCGGGAAAAATCGTGCCAGTGATCTCAAAAATGGGGACATCACATATTTTCGGTTTGGGGTCTTGACGGGAATGGTGACACTGACCCCTTCATGTGTTACCTGCAATAGACTAAGTCCTTTGCTTGCATACCATAAATATTGAAGAATGAAATCGTATTTGTCTTGCATGGGTCCGAAAGCTACGGCGATGACCGGTGACTGGCTACACACCAGCATTGACCGGTATGATCTGAACTTGAAGGTCAACCAAAATATATAGAGAAGATGTTTCATGTAGTTATAAAACTGCATGGGCGTAGTTCCACAATATCGTTGATCACATCACCCTACCTTGCTTTGAACGAAAGTTAGTGCGGGGTCAAATTCACCCCTTCCCTTCACTGCGAGGGATGTAAAATTATCCCGCACCGGGATGGTTGAGCGAGCCAGCGAGACTGCACCGGCCGACACTGGCCGACCTTGGCCGGTAGTGAACAACACTGGCCGACAGTGGCCGACAGTGGTCGACAGTGGCCGACACTGGCGGACAGCGGCAGATATTTACAGTGGACTATACTTGCCAGTACTAGTCGACACTGGTCGACACTGGCCGACACCGGCCGATGCTGGCCGACATTATCCGACACTGGCCGACAGCGGCCGAATCTGGCCGACACTTGCCGACACTGGCCGACAGCGGCCGATGCTGGCCGACAGTGGCCGACACTGGCCGACACTGCCCGACACTGGCGGACAGTGGCAGATATTGACAGTGGACTACACCTGCCAATACTTGTCGACACTGGCTGAAAATATCTGACTCAGCGTATAACCACTCGTAAAGGTCCCGAACAGCACAGGGCTATTCAGAAGGGAGGGGCCGTCCCAGTACCACCGAAACCTGTATGGGACCACGCCCAGCCATGCCTGATCGATGCTAGACACAGTATATGGTGACCTTCTCATGGTCGTTGGCATCGACTGACCCGGTCCAGAGGCAGATCCAGAAATGTTTATGGAGGGCGCTCGTCTGGAGTGGCGTCATTGCCTCGGAGAGGGGGGGGTGACACTGCGGAAGTCCCTGGAGCGGCACCATCGGCTGAGAAATGCTTTGAGTGTGGGAGAGGTCAACCAGCTTCCTGGAAGGGCAGCGCTTGCGGTCAGAGGCGCCACCTTTCATGGTGAGGGGGGGTACATTCCTCAGTGCCTCTCCTGTGTTAACCCATAACCCGATCACAGATGAATGGTGTCTGCTTTCTCAGTAGACAGCCACACATTTTGATTAATTTTGAAGGTAACTGGTGGCTGGTTTTGTTTTGAAGGCAACTGGTGTCGGCGGGCCAGGCAAGGCCATCGATAACGTGGGAATTAACAAACAATCTGATCGGACGTTCCGAGTGAAGTTGCTTGCTTTTTGTTTTGTTGTGCTGTGTTGTGCTTTTCGCCATTGCAAAATCAGTGCGACGTCACGCTGGTAATAAAGCAGCTCTTTGGCCCATGTGGTACTGCCGGGACTGGAGACAAATGGGAAAGTGATGCACGCGCCAGGACAGCGGACAGGTTTCATGCCGTCTAAGTTAAGGCCCTGTTTTCTGGAAAGTGTTATAATTATGTGTCATTGAACTATTACCTCCTCGTGCACATCTCCCGGACTTCCACTGATGATAGTGACATGCTCTTAAAAAGCTTTTCATCTTACTCAACTGACGCTTCTTCGCCACCTAGCAGTTTAGGGGAGAGGCATCTGGCTTTTTGGATAGATTATTTACACGTAGCGTCCCTTGGAGTATTGCTAATTACCGTAGATATTGACCTAACCTAATCTGCCTCCAGTGGGGGTGCCCGGCATTATTCACACCTCTCCCACAGGCGAATCCAGAAGGTGGGCTGAAATTGGCATAAAGGTTGAAATTGGCCCTTTCCTGATCGGAGAGCGGTGTGCCCTGCTCGTAGAACGATGTCCCCGGATCAGAACACGACGTCATGGATGTCCTGATATAAATTTTCGCCACCTGATTAGGTTGGAATACACTTCACAAAAAATACGATCAGTGGCGCACTAGTCGGGGAAACGACGTACTTCTCGGCTCAATCGGACGTCTCAAATCTCAAATGCTTTCACCATTGTCACCTTGTGGTATCACGGAAACAGCTTAGTGGAGAAGCCAATTTTGTCCATCGCTCTCCCCAACCCACCAACCCCAATACAATGTAATTAGTCCATGAAATGCAACTAAGATAACCAATGCACTTCGATGAGTGTCCGGGTGGCAAACTAGCGCGAAATAACACTAGTTACGCAAGTTGTAACAGCTTTTCTAGGATATGATGGGTCCCACGGTTTCTCATAGTAGTCTGTGCTGATGAACAAAGTAGGTATCTTATTTTCCCTGATTGTTTTTAATAATTTAGCATAGTTCCACGACAAATCGGTAAAACATCGACAATGTACAATGCACACAGCGTGTCAGTCATTTCACAAACAATGTTGAACATTCAGCGCTTGCCTCCCATCTCGGTCATCGGCTGACGAAACATGTGTCCCCGTTCCGCCCATGTCAAGCGGCGGCAGCACAGACATCACGGCAAGCTTCCCAGATCGTTGCTACACGCTCCAGCCCGCACCGTGGCCATGCTGGGACTCAGTGCTGGCTGTCGATGACGATCTATTGTGCACGGACTTCGTTTGGCCATTCTACAAAGCCTGGGTCAAGAAACGACTGACTCGCGACTGCACAGCGGTCACCAGGACATTGGCGGGGCAAAGCTGCGGGTGCAGCGCCAACGGCCTACTGTCCTGACAATAGCCCGTTTCACGACGTCCAATAAGCACCGGCATGCAATGTTGATGACTTCGTCTAGAATGAAAGGCATATTATTGAAATATATGTACTTTATCTGTATATATGAAATCTGTCGGAAGTTGTACATATCAAATAATAAATTAAATATAAAACTCAACCAAAGTATTCAAATAGCGGCACTAATTTGAAAATAAGCACTTGATTCACAGAACCGACTAGCCAATCTGGCAGCATCTGGCACCATGGCGCGCAATTTGAGAGTTGTCTGATATAATATAAATTTGCCATTGCATTACCAGCAAACATACAATATTGGGGAGGAAGTGGTAGTTCATATCATGCTGATAAGTATTTTTAATTTTACGTTTTATCTCATGGATGTGAATTAGCAGTAGTATTATGGATAAATGAGAACTTATATCATTTCCAGATATTGCCAACTTGACGGTCCCGAAAATATTATATTTCCTCCACTTTACAAGCGGGCTGTTCACAGCTCAAACACCGTCTACTGCAAATCACCATATGGGGCTCCGTTCTTAGATATCGTTTTAGCATAGTATATAAATACTTACCTGAATAAGATCCAAGGAGTCTGGGATTCGGTAACGGTCGACGTGTGCGTTTCAGATGTGGGTAGCGAGACTCTTTTGAGTGGATTCCTTTCAGTCAACGCCTTAATGCTGATGTAAAAAGACTATTACAGGGCGGTGTTGCATCCTGACTCCCCATACCTCATGGCATATCTACAAAATTAAGTGTATCCCCACCCGAAGCTAATGTCAGAAGGGTTTTAATGCAACTCACCAGGTACCTCACTTGTGGGGAGAGGCAGCGGGGGCCTCGGGCCTTCCTGGAACCCATCGGTAGAGCTAGTTTAATCCGCGCCGTACCGGGGGGGGGGTCGTTGACGACCCCCCTAAGGTTTTCCACGGACAGTGGAAGAATGGCGCGCGCTAGCGCGCCGAAATTTGACATACCTTTTCCCACATCAATTTGGCATGCTGTGTCAGAATTTTGAAGTCAGGCCATCTAGGGTTAACGAGTTGGTCAAAGTCAAGTGACGTCACCTCCAAAAAAGTTCAACCTGTCACGCTTTAACGGATAAAGATATTTTAATGAAACTTTCAGCGTTTTCTTATCTGTAGGGATGCAGAAAAACGCACAAGATGAACTTAGCATTTTTCACCTTTTTGATTACATATTAGTTCCGTACATTTGTCCATTAGAGGTAAAATCGAAGATTCTGGCTATAGTTAGCTTTTTTTCTGGGAGCAAGTTGACTTCGAACAACATTTGTCGGTCCGGTTTACCCATTAGAAAAGGAAAATGAAAGAAATCTTTAACTCAAAATTTTGAAATATCAAAAACAAAATTTATTTTTCGGTAGCCAAACATTTCATGGTCCTGGACGATTTCGCTCTCCTTTTCTGATTCCAACTTATTTCTTCTGCAAATCTCCCTCAAAATGAACTCCCCAGAGCCACAAACATGTCGGTTGTGAAAACCTTTTCTGGGTGGTGTTTGACCCTACTTGTCGAGCGCTTTCCGATGACAACTATTTTGTTTTCGTGCGACGCTTAGTTTGGATATTAGAGTGTGGGGGTCCCTAACACCCTCCCCCTCTCCCAGGCCGGGTGTGAGGATCTGACAGGAGAAACTGGACGGGTTAGACAGTTTTCAGATAGCATCTATTGGACGTGCACTCCCCCTTCCTCCACTCCTTCCTGGCTGGTCATTGCCCCCCCCCCCCCCCAAGAGTAAGTTTTGGCCATGGATATATTTAATGGGAGGTAGGTGGGTGTGGGGGGCAAGAGTACCCACTAGACCCATCACATTTTTTTTCGGCCGGGACCTCGTTGATTGCACACAAGCCCAGGGTGGTCGTCGGCGCCTTGCAGCGGGCCGGGTCAAGAGGCAGCGCCACCAGCCCCACCGACCAGCCCGCCAGGTCGAGCGCAGCCGACGCCCCCGCTGACCATCCCGCGAGGCCAAGCGCCGCCGGAAACGGTCCAGTGAATGCTGGCCTTCGAGCGGAGTGTCGTAGGCCCCGACGTCTGCGTCCCGACGTCAATAGCCGGATCCTGGGCATTCTGGATCACATGGACACCAAGGGAGAGGAAGCCTTGGCCCTAGAAAGGCAGAAAGTTGACCTGCTGCGGCAGCAGTTGGAGACGGATCGGCGCCACCTCGCTATCATGGAGCGTTTAGAGGGCCAGATTAAAGCTGTTGTTCGCGCCATGATCAACAGATAAGATGATCTGGACTGGACTTTTGCTTGCTATTCTTGCTATTCCTTGCCGAGATTCACAACCGTGTTTCCGCCCCATCTCATCTGTTTCACCCATCCTGCATGCACGGCATGCACGGGAAGTAAATGTATGTGCACATTTTTACATTCAATTATCAAACGACAAGCTGGCCGCCCGGTGTGGGCGGACAGCAGGACGTCATACAATGGCGGTGGCGACGGACAGCATTGATTACTCGACAAGCTCGCGATTACGTGTTCTCGGTTCGCTAAAATGAGTTACAAAAAAAATAGACCTGAACTAGTGGGAAATTGCATGGCTACTACTCGCTATTCGGGCTGGATTGCAGAGTGCACCTGCGAGCAATCAATGTGGGAGATTGGAAACGCTATATGGCCTAGCAGTAGAATAGTCAAACTTGTTTTACATACGCACGCATGAATGAATTAAGCGAATAAAAACGAACCAATGAATCAAACATAAACGAACACATTGATCTCAAACGAATGAGTCCAAAAGACACAACTTCACAAACTGTCCTTAATGTGATCACGTATGCCCGCGGCAGCCATACTGTCTTCGGCTGGACAACACCTTGCTGTAGGTGGATGTTCGCTGGTAGACAGCAGTTCAGCTACGTGCAGTGCACCTGCTGGCAAGTCGTCGTGGTACGACTCTACCACGTTGTGTAGGATAGCGGCGAATGCTGTCCGCGGAACAAAACGGAAGCTGTGTTCGGACGGCTTCAAGACGCGTCGCCACCGACACTTCAGCCGCCCAAACGAGCGCTCCACCACCACCCTAACTACACCAAGCCTGGCGTTGAACGCGTGCCTTGCTGCACGGTCGGGCTGGTCCTCTCGGCAACTTGGGTACGCCTTCAGGAGTCAGGGCGTGAGCTGGTACGCTGCGTCGCCAGTCAGCATGAGCGGCAGCCGCCTGCCGTTGACCTCCACGGTGACCTACCAAGATAATTTCGCATTAACAATTATGTGGCATTGATGTAGGAGTTGTATTGGAGCACCCTGGATGGGAATGCTTTCAGTCGTCGGCGCCTTGCAGCGGGCCAGGTCAAGAGGCAGCGCCACCAGCCCCACGCCATGCAGGAAAAGTATGGCGAGGGGCTTGTCTGCCCCCGCCACCACCCCACCCCATCCCCATACATACACTAACTACGCCCATGCCAAATTGTGGTTCGGCTCTCCCAGTACATCACTCACTCAAGCAACATGTGGAAGAATTGATAAAACATGCATAAATATAACCAATAAATAATTGTGGGGAAATAAAACAGATGTTGGCAGACTTTGGGCACCACCACATGTTCCCCACCACATCCACAGTCAAATGGATTTGATATGTCTTGAGCAAATTATGATTCACATTTGTTTTCTTCAGGACAGATAATGGCATAAGTTTCTCAGAAATCAAGAGGAAAGAGGTGGCAATAGCAAGAGACTGATGATAAGAGGGTGATGAATAATACTTGCACACAAGGCAGCACTCCCTTATTCCTGTTTATTTGCACTTCATTTATTCCTCTTCATACAAATGTATTAGTACAAATGGTCATTAGTAAAACTGAATGATAAATAGACAGTGTCTATTTATCATTCAGTTGATTATCATTATTTTTTTGTTCATCATCATTATTAGTTGATTATCATTCGGTTGATATGTAGAGGCGGAGAATTCGCGCTGCCAGAGTCAGCCACCTGGAGTGGTTTAGTGGACCGATCTTCATTTTCGCAGTTCTATCTGAGATACACTACTGGACACTACGCGCCAGACTGTACAGAATAGCCTGATCTGAACTTAGGTCACTGAGCATTTCCTGCGTCATTTCTGAAACATTTCCGCCATCGATTGGCTCAAAATCGACTACTGACAAGGTTTCTACTGCGCCTGCAGCAGCCTGGCCAATCAGCCCACTAAACGACTTAGATCCTGTTGTGACTCCATCTAACTGGCTAAATAATGCACGAAGATTAAGTTCATTTCCATGAAGTTGGCACACAAACCAGTGGACCAGTTTTTGTCCGAGCTCAAACAAACGGATAACACCACCTTTTTGGCCAGTATTAACTCTTGTGCCGTCACAGCCAAGCACAGAAACATCCGCACCAAACTCATATGTCACGGCGTTCATGTCCTGAAAAATGTCCTCCGCTTTCCCAGTCTGTGGGGTAAAATGTCATAAATATGCACTGTCTGGCTCGGATACAACCACAATGTGCTCTTCCGTCTTCTTTGAACTGGCTGTCATAAGCGTGTCGTATTTTCTACCGTCGAAGTAGAGACCAGATACACGACCTGCATGATCCTCATGGCTCTGGGCTACTACCTCACTTCTAATCCGATCCCTTGCTCGCCATACTTTTTTGCTATCCACTATGCAGTCCATATCGTCAGAAGTGATCCGACCAATGTCCACTTGGAAACCGTTTATGATCGCAGCACACGCACGATTAGACACTCCGTACCGATCTGCTGCTAGAGCCGTATTTAGCAGTTCGTCTGTGTTACTGTTCACCATATACTCTGACTCATTGACTACAGATGTGAGCGATGATGAATCTGTGCCGGAATCTTGGTCTGAATTAGAATCTAGCTGGGCCATTCCAGAAGGTCCCGGTTGTGGTGATGTGACTCTCTCGGCGGTCAGACGCCTCCTTTCGTCCATGGCGCGTCGACGAGTGGTTTCACGGATATCTGCGGTGCCGATTTGCATTTGGCGAGGTCCTCTCTGGTCTTGGACAAAGGGAAACCCCATTCGTGGCACTTTGTCGGCCATCGCACATTTGCAGCTATCGATATCAGCACATTTGCAGCGGGCTATATCAAACAATTTTCCAAACCACTCATCACCGGACGGACGTACACCTGGTGATGCCGACTTCTTTCCAGCAGTTTTCATGTATCGCAAGTAGCGATCGCGGCATTCTCGAACCATATGTTCGACTCGGGCCCTCCAAACAATTGGTATTCATTCGCAGCACCACATTTTCATCACACTTTCCGCGACAAACTTTATATGGGGTGCTTGCCTCTCTTTCAACTTTTTGTTCGCAACGCATGAGTCTCTATTCACTTTACTCAAGTAATTCAGAACGTCAATTCTCATGGGCAGTCGGTTTGTTTTTAGTTCAGAAGGAACCAAGAGCCCTTTGGGGGAAGCGCGGGTCTTCATGTTCAAACTCTTACCCCGATCACACCGACGCAGGTAATATCACACTTCACAGGCAGTGGGCACAACTTGCAGACACCAAACCACTCTTTTTCGGGCCGTCCCGCCGGGTCTCCGCCGCCGACTGCCTTGTCTCGGCGGTCCTCCCCTCCCCTGTCTCCCCCTCCTCTCCCCTGCCCTGTCTCGCTCTTTGTGTTCTCTACCCTCACCGTGCGCCGGCCGTCTCCCGCCCCATCCCAGCCCCTCCCCCGCGCCATGCGACGATCGCCGCCGGCTCGTGTCGCCCTCGTTAATAGGTTGTCCCTACTGCTGATAATCCCAGTTTCCCTTGAAACTTGAGTAACGAAAAGGAACAGGAGACTTGGATTGAGTAATAAAACAGGGATGTATGGCATGCGAAGCTATTTTGTGTCGTTAGTGCGTACGCAATTTATTCGAATGATGATTCATAGCACTGTGAAATGTGGAGCACAGACAAAGGAAAGTGGAGCGACCAGTCCTTCAGTGAAGTTTAATCTTTACTATCAGATATATCCCGGCTCCCCTGATCTGTTTTTAAATTACCAGAATCCATTCATAAGTCATACACAGCACCGACTGCCGCCTTTTTCGTCACAGCGCCGCGGCGGCGTTCCGACGGCGGCCGACGCGTGGTGTTAGATGCCAATCGCAACGGAGCGCCATCACTGGAGACTTCAACACCGGGCACCCGGCAAATTTGTTTCTTTATCGGCCTGTCGCATATTTTGTTTGTTTGATTTCGATTTGGTTTCGACCACAGGGTTTTTTTAGGTGATCTGCACGATAATTTCACTATGCATAAGAAAAGCCGTTCAGGCGGCACACCCTAATAGACACCCTTTGACTCGTTTTGGCATACCTTAAGTTAGGGGTAGAGACGGGGCATCTGAATATGTTCCGTTTTCCGAACACCTACTTTTGGATGTCACCTACATCATGTCCAGTGTATAAATAAAACAAAGATGGTGATATTTACAAATGGTGCAACAGTGTACCACCAAAATATGGAGGCCTGATCGTATAGTTCTACAGATTCTTTGTGTATGGAGCTACCATAGTTCATAGGCACCATTTCCAAGAGCAGTTGGCTTAAGGAAATCATAAGGAAGTCTCAATATGTTTTCGCAATTACACCAACATTTTTAGTGGCTACTAATAGCTTATACCACACCAGCTATAGCTACAACAGGTAATCCTGTAAATATTTGTGTTCAGAACACAGCACACCACTACAAAATAATTGTTTTAAAGTCGCTCTTTGCAAGCGGTTAGAAGAATTTTATTGAAAGGAACTGCTTGAATTTGGATAGCCTGTTCATTTTTGTGTTCAGTAAATACAGTACAATGACTGGTTGGGCCATACAGATGCAGCAGTAGAGCTATTTCAATTTCTTGCATGCCTTAAGTGTCCAGGTTGGTTGGTTATTGGGGGTCAAGGGTGTTTTGACTCTTTTGGTCATGCAGCACCCATCCCCTGCCTTAAGTGTCCAGAAACCCCCATCTTCCCCTATGCAGGCACACCATAAAAGCACAAGACTGTGAAGCTTAATTGGTTTGTACATTGTTGGAAAGAAACAAAATATTGTTTTTGTTCAATATTTCATCACTCTACATATCATATAATATTCACATAACTTGCATGCATCCAGTACAAGCATTTCTTTAATTGCTCATAAGAACAGAAACCAGTTGCAAAATACCTGCTATATCATGGTTGTCATCATACCCACTGCTGCTGCTCATAATAGCCATCATATACTTTCTTAAAACTAATGCATTCCCTTCAACATATGCAGTTCAGTTGTTAAATCGACTCATCAATCACTGTACATGGCAGCAAAACAATTGAATTCTTGTTTAAAGGAAGCTGTTATAATTAAGAAAGCCCAGTTAAAAAACAGTTTAAATAATGCAAATACTAAAAGAAAACGAAGGAGTGGAATGATACTCAGCACCAACTAAAACACTAAACCATATTTGTTGTTGAAATACTGATACAAAATGTACACCTTGTGCATTTGGGTATTATGGTGTCCTATTTTTCCCCATATTTCCTAACTTGTGGGGGGGGGGTATCAATTGAACCCTGCCCTTGAACATCATACCCGAAAGAAAGAACAAATAATTAACTGTTCACAACAGCACCCTAGAGACCGAAATACGTCCAAAATATGCGCATCTGAAACTAACTTATCTGTTAGCTTCCTTACCATATTTTAGCCGTAAATGATGCAATCGGAGCACAAATGGTGACGTCAATTTTTTAAACCTGGATTATGATTCGTCATAGCAATTATACAGAGCCAATCACTCACCGCAGTTGGAGATGGCTGGCGATACAGATCAGAGCGGTCAACTGACCGGAAAACTTGGCATTTGAAGACCGCTGAATTCGACAGTCAGCTATTGTCATCGAGTTTACTTCGAAGTCAGGCTCGCTCGGTCTGACTTCCAGTTTTCCGACTAGATGACTTCCCAGGAGCGGAGGCAGGTGTATATTTTCAGGGTTTGTGCATAAACAAGCTATTGCTAGTCCAAAAACTTGGGGTATCAGGTAACTGGAGATCCTCTGGCTGTTTATTAATATATTAACTTGGTCCAATTTTAAAGTTCTCAGATAAACGTAATTAATATAGTCTGACATCGCCATTGGGATGCCATGACGATTACTTCCCGCTAGTGCACGCGTGAAGCCGCCTATTGACAATTGCGTCGTGAACGTCGGCTCATCGTGCTCCATCTGCCGGCGAGCTATGCATTCCCAATCAAATGGGACAACTCACTGGGGAGGAGAAGCATCATTAAGCAGTGTCCGAGTCTGTTTCAGAGGATTGTTTGCACGTGGCGGGTATATGTACGCAGCTAGTACATGTTGATATGACATAGGTGTCGATTTATGTTTTTTATGGGCATTTTCATCCCAATCATTTCAACTTCTAGCACAAAACACAACGCCCCCTCCCCTTCTAAGAAATAAACAGCCATGAACCGGACATATGCTAGATTGTCTGGCTGATCGCATATCAGCCCATAACTGAAAAGTGCAGTATCAGCGGAACATCTGCCTTGTATACCGCTTCATGTTCGCAGGCACTGGAGTGCCTGGCACACTACGTTGGCTTTTGAAGTGTCAGGGGCGGAATATCAGGCACGCTATGTCATGTGCTCAGTGCCCCAGCTCGAGTGGGCACACGGCAGTCGACGGTGAGATCCGGCAAGCGTCCTGTCCTAGCGACTTCTACAGCTGGACATCTGGACATCTGGAGGCGACACATTCTCGAGGCACCGCCGGAGCTGTGAAATAACCCTGGGACAACGACAGAACGCGAGTACAAGCATGCTCTCCGGTCACCCGTTGCGGTCCGCTGTCGACCACACGTGCCGCTGCACCTTCGCAGCCCGATGGCAGGGCCTGTAGATTAGTGCGTCGCGAAGGCGACCTACCCCCGCCGGGATGCCCGGGAGTGTCAGGATGCAGCCGCACATCCGCTCTCGACTCTGCAAACGTCCAGTCCCGCAGGTCGATGTACAGCACGTCGTCGAGCTGGGTAGCCGGCGAAACCTGTGGCGACATCGACGTTCCCTGCAGCGTCGTCAACCTCTTCCGGACGAGCCGCCAATGCAGAGGCACCGCTCAAGCCGCGCGCCAGACTGCCGACCGACCATCGACCAGCAATCTCATCTAGAGGTCGCCTTCTCTGACCGCCACTCTATCGACTGGACTTCCAACTTGTCGGTACCTGCTGCTGTTCCGGCCGTGCCAGGCCACCCCCCCCCCCCCAGTCGAACCCGTCGGCAACGACACTATCGGAACGTCTAGCTGTCGGTTGGAACCCTGCGACGGCTTCATCACTAGGGTATAGGAGGACTTAACACCACACCGGAGGCATTTTACATGTCGCGAACCGGAGAGGGTGGGGGATCGATTCCGGTCGCCCCAGAGATATCGGGAACTACGGAAGCTAGAAACACACAATATAGAGGGGAGATTACGACTGTAGTGACCACGCTGGAGTACAAGTTTGACAACAATAGGTCAATTCCTTCAGAGTGAAATGAAATAGAGATTTACAACAAACCGCGCCGCCGAGCCGTCAAAAGTTCAGTGCCCTTGAACCCTAGACGATCGATGGGCCGAATTTGCACCCCGCAGCTCCTATGGTTGTCAACGGATTTAAAAACGAAATACTTTTTTCACGAGGCACACTTATCAATTTGCAACACCGTCACTATATTCCATTGCAACATCCCTGTCCGTTTACAAGATACCGTTGGAATAATGTCAGCAGGTGTGGCAAGATTCCGCCCCTGTCCCCTCCGGTGCTCGTGATATGCGACGCGAAGTATAGCGATGTGCGACCGACGGTGGCGAGCCGCGCTGGAGCACGCGTGTATGGTGGTGTTCTCCACACTGAGGTTCTGTCCAGTCAGGGTGGGTCTGTGAGCGGTGTTTGTCTGTATGAGGGGACCGCGCTGGAGCACGCGTGTATGGTGGTGTTCTCCACACTGAGGTTCTGTCAAGTCAGGGTGGGTCTGTGAGCGGTGTTTGTCTGTATGAGGGGACCGCGCTGGAGCACGCGTGTATGGTGGTGTTCTCCACTCTGAGGTTCTGTCCAGTCAGGGTGGGTCTGTGAGCGGTGTTTGTCTGTATGAGGGGACCGCGCTGGAGCACGCGTGTATGGTGGTGTTCTCCACTCTGAGGTTCTGTCCAGTCAGGGTGGGTCTGTGAGCGGTGTTTGTCTGTATGAGGGGACCGCGCTGGAGCACGCGTGTATGGTGGTGTTCTCCACTCTGAGGTTCTGTCCAGTCAGGGTGGGTCTGTGAGCGGTGTTTGTCTGTATGAGGGGACCGCGCTGGAGCACGCGTGTATGGTGGTGTTCTCCACTCTGAGGTTCTGTCCAGTCAGGGTGGGTCTGTGAGCGGTGTTTGTCTGTATGAGGGGACCGCGCTGGAGCACGCGTGTATGGTGGTGTTCTCCACTCTGAGGTTCTGTCCAGTCAGGGTGGGTCTGTGAGCGGTGTTTGTCTGTATGAAGGGACCGCGCTCGAGCACGCGTGTATGGTGGTGTTCTCCACTCTGAGGTTCTGTCCAGTCAGGGTGGGTCTGTGAGCGGTGTTTGTCTGTATGAGGGGACCGCGCTGGAGCACGCGTGTATGGTGGTGTTCTCCACTCTGAGGTTCTGTCAAGTCAGGGTGGGTCTGTGAGCGGTGTTTGTCTGTATGAGGGGAGAGCCGGGCAGCGAATCGGGCGACGTGATAATGGCGTGCTGGGTGGACAATGTAGCATGCACTATTTCTGGAGATTGCATTCTCCATATTCACATTTTAGGCGCATACTGCAGGGCGGTGTCAAAACCAGATTGACCACGTAGCGCTCCCCACTTCCTCCCTCTCCTCAAAATTCAAGAACTTTTCCCAGTGTGCTGAAGAAGCTCTACAGTATGACTTTGGGGCACCCTAGCCGTTGCAGAGCACCCCTGCAGTTTGCCGAGATGGCCACTTTAGTTGTTGTAGGGCACACCTGCAGTTTACTGAAATGGCCACTCTAGCTGTTTTTGGTCATCCCTACAATCTGCAGAGAGCAACAACCCATCGTACCGTAATAACTCATAGGCACCCAAGTGGAGAGCCACCCTGACGGAAAGAAAGAGGAAATCCTGGAAAGGCTCATCCCTCCGGAGACGCCACTCTTCTAAAAAAAAACTCCCAGCTGTTTCACTGCTGTATTGGTGGCCTTCGTGTTTGGTTCCTTGGTTCATACTTTGCATGACGAGGGACGTCTTACAAGCAGCAAAGGGCGAGCAGAGGAAGGCCACCAATGTAGCTCATCGCAAGAAATGTCAATATGGAGGTTGTGAACTCCAAAAAGAAGATTTTGATATGTATATATATATATATATATATATATATATATATATATATATATATGTATGTATGTATGTATGTATGCGGCAGGGAGTACATGGGCGCCGGTCCGTTTGTACCCGTGTGCTGCCGTGTCGTCCGACCTTGGCGGCTCGACCTGGTGGCGAGAACACGCCGGCTCGCCCACAGACAGCGTTCCACCCGGCATCTGGCCGTGAAGGCACCTGAACTGGGCCGGATGTAGCCGACCGCTGGCCAGTCCTCGACCATGCAGGGCGAGGACCTGGCCGGCGCGACAGCGAGGCATGGTGGGCGCAACCCCATTGGTGTGCTTCACGTGCCGAAGTTGGTGGGAGAAGTCCAAACTGTGGAGGGAAATGCGTGCCTTCGAAACGATGCGGGGAGCCGTCGACAGTCCTCGTATACCGTCCCCACACCTGAGACACCCATGGCGGTACCCACGGAGGGCAAACAGCGCCTTCCATTGCACTGGGCGGCGATGCTGGTGTTCGCACGGGACGGCGTATCGATCCGGTGGATCGTCAATCCTACCGTAAACAAGCTGGCTAGCGGGGTCGGCTCGCGAAGATTGGGCAGCATGTTGTGATGGGATGTGAGAACACATGGGACGTCAGCCTTGGGAAAACGAAGTTCAGACATGTGAAGACAAGAACGAGGAAAGCAGCATGGGAGTTGTTCCGTTCACATATGCCGAGGTAACTGACTTCCCATTGATATTTCCGGGTTAAGCCTGGATTGAGTTTTATCCTTCACCAATGGGCCTATTTACTGTGAGTGCACTAGATTACGCAGGATGTCCAATTAGACACTTTGTGATAGCATAGCGTAGTGGGTGGGAAAATGCCCACCACTCCATCGATACAACCTCTGGTGAAGCCTGTGCATTGAGTATCTCACCGTCGTGCCACGAAAAAAATCCTGAAAGCGACCCAGAATAAGTCTTCACTATCTCGAGACAAATCCATCGTGACGATCTATAAGTCGGTCAATCCTAATCGTGAAATAAATTCTTTGAAACCCCATTGGATTCACTCCCCCCCCCCACTTCTCATCTATTTCGACAAGATTTCCTGGTGATGTCCCCTAATCGGCATCTTCACCACCACTAAAAGCGTCTGATGGTATATCACCACCTCCATCACTCGTAAACAACTGCTTCATAATACCTCTCTGCCTCATTCGCCCAGACACAAAATGCTCGAAACAATCTTAAAATGGCACCTCAATAAGACAATCAAGAGATGTCCCTAGTGATGTCGATTAATTGCTCCGTAATCGGCAACTCCATCGTCTCCCCCCCCCCCCTCCAAGCACCCGAAAAAATCGTGGCAGCGCCATTGAAACAGCACCTCCATTATCGGCTCCAGTGTTCACTGTTGGTGATGGTCGCAATCAGCTGGCTGCATTCCTGGTACCGAAATGTGTAGATTAGAAGACTTTGTTCATAAGCGCAAGGTACATTTTCATCAACAAACACGCCATTGCTGTATATACATGTATATATATCAATACACACACAATGGCGTATTTATTGATGAAATTTCAAATTCATCAACAACTTCCCAAATTTTTCCACTTACCCCAATGCAGAGCTGTGACACAACAGTCGAGTCCGAAAAGTACAGAGTACATCCCACCCCACTTGCCTTCCCACTCACTGGATACATAATTTATTTGGTAACTCAGCAAGAACTTCCGCAGTAACTAGAAAAACCTTTTTTTTCTGAAGTGGACTCGATGTTCTCTTGCCTTGAAACATACATGGGATTGCTTTCATGGAACACCATCCATGGCGGGGGTTCTCTGCCCTACCCGCACACTCGAACTCCAGCTAGTTTTTTTTCGCTGTACACTACATCAGGCACACCGTTTTCGTTAGCCTGACACCGACTCATACTCGTCTTAGCTGGCTTTTGGTAGTGATTAATTTGGCCTTAAATGACCCTTCTCAATGACATTGAATTCTGGTTTAATATGGGAATCAGTAGAATACGCATTTACAGGATTTATTGGATGCATCAGTTACATACGTTCACAAGAACGAAAAGTCAGTGCGTTTTAAAATGTTTGTCACCGTTTCATTTGCATTTATTTTATTTTAGTTTTCGCCAAGTTTCATTTCCAACATGTGACCTCCGTTGGTCTTTTGTATTAAATCTGGAAGAAAACTGACAGTCCGGTTACCTTACTAGTTAGCGAGATAAAAAGCTTCAAAAATGTTTATATTGTGTTTACGTTCATTTTTGTGATGAGTCAGGTTAATACAGTATAAATTTTGCTCCAAGTATTTGTATACTTGGTATATACTGACGCCATTTGTTTTATGATGTGACACTTAGTGACACTTAGCTGTGCCTATCTAATTGTGCATCACATCATGAATTTAGCGAGTGGTATCCGGTTCGTCCCCGTCTTCACAAATACCTGACATAAAGGTCAGCGTATGGCTGCTGTATACACTGATTCGATTTTCTGTCACAGAACAAAAAGCTGTCGATTGTTTCCATGTGAACTTCAAGACCTGTGGAACCTTCAGTGGATGATTCAAGTATGACCCCGTGAAATCTTGTTACCATCAGTGGATGCATCCATTGATGGTAGCGAGACTCCACGGATCCACTCTTTAGACATCCACTGATAATTACAAGTATCCACGGAGCCATGCTTCACATATCCTATCACATAATATAAATACTGGGTTAGAAAGCATGAACCCACAAACGACCATGTGGTCCCATATTTCAAGTCTGTGGCGCCGCTGGTGCCGTTGAGGTGGTTACTAACATGGACTGCCAGCCGGCTGTCAAGTTAGTTAATGCCTACCATATATTTAGGACGAAGTTACATGAATCCAAGCGAAATAAAGCCAGGTCACGCCAGCACGACCAACTGCAGACTGTTCACATCTGAATGTCATTTGTCATTAAGATCTGGGGTCAAGGATCTGGGATCTGGGATCATCAAGATCTGGGATCTGGGCTTGTTGACATCAAGATGTCAACAAGCTTTCGAGTTTGTTCTCAAGCTTTCAAACGGCATGCTTCACCAGTGCACACTGTGGAACACAGTGCGGGGCGTTCTCGGCTGCGCAGTGTTCTCGGGGTGTTCTCGGTTGCGCAGTGTTCTCGGGGTGTTCTCGGTTGCGCAGTGTTCTCGGGGTGTTCTCGGTTGCGCAGTGTTCTCGGTGTGTTCTCGGTTGCGCAGTGTTCCCGGGGTGTTCTCGGTTGTGCAGTGTTCTCGGGGTGTTCTCGGTTGCGCAGTGTTCTCGGGGTGTTCTCGGTTGCGCAGTGCTCTCGGGGTGTTATCGGTTGCGCAGTG